>JASVEL010011312.1:0-60456 GCA_032618575.1 Nicotiana noctiflora | reverse complement strand
CGACTCGTGTTGATTTATTACTGTTAGATATGGTGTATTTTGATGTTATATTGGGGATGGATTGGTTATCCCTCTATCATGCTATCCTAGATTGTCACGCCAAGATCGTGACCTTGGCTTTGCCAGAATTATCCCGACTAGAGTGGAAAGGGACCCCAGGTCACACAATCCGCAATGTTATTTCATATGTTAAGGCTCAATGCATGGTCGAGAAGGGGTGTTTAGATTATCTGGCGTATGTTCGCGAATCCAGCGCAAAGGTTCCTTCTATTGACTCTGTTCCTATTGTACAAGATTTCCTTTAGGTTTTCCCTTCAGACCTGTTGGGTATGCCGCGCGACAGGAATATTGACTTCTGTATTGATTTGGCTCCGGGCACTCAGCCCATTTCATTTTTGCTGTATCGCATGGCCTTGCCAGAGTTAAAAAAGTTAAAGGATCAGTTGCAAGACTTGCTAGAGAAGGGCTTTATCAGGCCTAGTGTTTCTCCTTGGGGTGTGTCGGTGTTATTTGTGAAGAAGAAGGATGGTTCGATGCGGATGAGTATTGATTATCGGTAATTAAACAAAGTGACAATAAAGAATAAGTATCCATTACCGATGATTGATGATTTGTTCGACCAGCTCCAGGGAGAAAGGGTGTTCTCAAAGATGGACCTGAGGTCTGGCTACCATCAGATGAAGATTAGGGTGTCTGATGTCCCTAAGACAGCATTCCGCACTCGGTATGGGCCCTACGAGTTTTTAGTCATGTCTTTTGGGTTAACCAATGCACTAGTAGCATTTATGGAGTTGATGAACCGAGTGTTCAGGCCTTATCTAGACTTGTTCATGATAGTCTTTATAGATGATATCCTGGTGTACTCCCGCAGCCAAAAAGAGCACGAGCAGCACCTCAGAGTGGTTTTTCAGACTCTAAAAGATAATTAGCTATATGCTAAGTTTTCAAAATGCGAGTTCAGGTTCGGTTTCATTCCTGGGTCATATTATATCAGTAGAGTCTATTCAGGTGGACCGAAATAAGATTGAGGTAGTCAAGAATTAGCCTCGACCAGCTTCAGTTATCGAGATTCGGTGTTTCTTGGGGTTAGCAGGTTAATACTATCGGTTCGTAGAGCGGTTCTCTTCTATTGCAGCACCGATGACCAGGTTGACCTAGAAAGGTGCCCAGTTCAAGTGGTCAGATAAGTGTGAGGCAAGCTTTCAAAAGCTCAAGACAGCTCTGACTACGGCACCTGTGTTGGTTTTGCCCACGAATTCACCTTACACAGTCTATTGTGATGCTTCCCGTACTAGGCTTGGGGCAGTATTGATGCAGGATGGCAAAGTTATTGCCTATGCCTCGAGATAGTTGAAAATCAATGAGAAAAGTTATCTGGTTCATGACCTAGAGTTGGTAGCAGTTGTTGATGCCTTAAAAATTTGGAGGTATTATCTATATGGTGTGGCGTGTGAGGTATACACGGATCACAAGAGTCTTCAGTACTTGTTCAAGCAGAAGGAGTTGAATGTGCGGAAGAGGAGATGGCTAGAGTTTTTTAAAGATTATGATGTTACTATCTTATATCACCCAGGTAAGGCTAATGTGGTGGCCAGCATGGGTAGTCTTGCTTATATTTTGGTCAGCCAGAGACTGCTTGCTTTAGATGTTCAGGCCTTAGCCAACTGATTTGTGAGATTAGATATTTCTAAGCATAGTAGAGTGTTGGCTTGCACGGTCGCTCGTTCTTCTCTATTGGAGCATATCCGTGAACAGAAGTTTGATGATCCCCAATTGTGTGTCCTGAGAGACACGGTGCAGGGTGGAGGTGCTATGAAGGTAACCTTAGGTGATGACGGGGTGTTGAGATTGCAAGGGCGAGTTTGTGTGCCTAATGTTGATGGGATTCGAGAGTTGATCTTAGCGGAGGCATACAGTTCTTGATATTTTATACACCCGGGCACCGTGAAGATGTATTAGGATTTGGGACAGCATTATTGGTGGCGTAGGATAAAAAGGACATTGTTGTGTATGTCGCTCAGTGTTTAAATTGTTAGCATGTCAAATATGAGCATCAGAGTCCTGGTGGTGTATTTAGAGAATTGAGCTTCCCTAGTGGAAGTGAGAGCGGATTACAATGGATTTCATTACTGGACTTCTATTGACTCGAAAGAAGTTTGATGTTAATTGGGTCATTGTCGATAGGCTGACCAAGTCAACACATTTCATTCCAGTAGCAGTCTTCTATTCATCCGAGAAGTTTGCGGAGATTCATATCCGGGAGATTGTTTGCCTTCTTGGGGTATCGGTATCTATTATCTCAGATCGGGGTACGCAGTTTACCTCGTACTTCTGGAGAGCAGTTCAGCAAAACTTAGGCACCCAGGTTCAGTTGAGCACAGCATTCCATCCTCAGAAGGACGGTCAGTCCGAGGAGACTATTCAAAATTTGGAAGATATGCTCCAAGCTTGTGTCATTGTCTTTGGAGGCTCGTAGGACCAGCTTTTGCCTTTAGCAGAGTTTGCCTACAACAACAGCTACCAGTCCAGCATTCAGATGGCAACATGTGAAGCATTATATAGTTGGCGATGTCGGTCTCCAATTGGATGGTTTGAGCCGGGAGAGGCTCAGTTGTTGGCTACTGACTTAGATTAGGAGGCCTTAGATAAGGTCAAAACTATTCAAGATAGGTTGCGTTCAGCTCAGTCTAGGCAGAAGTGTTATGTAGACCGTAAGGTCCAAGATGTAGCTTTCATGGTTGGTGAGCGGGTATTGCTCCAGGTGTCGCCTATGAAGGGCGTGATGAGGTTCGGAATGAAGGGAAAGCTTAGCCCTAGGTACATTGGTCCATTTGAGATTCTTGATCGAGTGGGAGAGGTGGCTTATAGACTTGCATTGCAACCTAGCTTATCAGCCGTGCATCTAGTTTTCCATGTATATATGCTTTGGAGGTATCACGACAACCCTACATATGTGTTAGACTTCAGCATTGTCCAATGGGACAAGGATTTATCTTACAAGAAGGAGCTGGTAGCTATTCTAGACCAGTAGTTTTGACAGTTGAGGTCGAAGAGCTTTCCTTCCGTGCATGTTCAGTGGAGAGGTCAGACTCCTAAGGCCTCGACCTGGGAGTCTGAGTTTGATATGCGGACCCGTTATCCACATTTGTTCCCCGACTCAGGTACTTATTTCTTTTGTTCGTTCAAGGACGAACGGTGGTTTTAGAGGTGGAGTATGTGACGACCCAAAGGTTCATCACCTGTTTTCCTCATCCGTTCCGTGCTTCCGAGGCCTTGAAAACCTCATTTTCTATTGCCTCATTTTCTAGGCCTATAATATGATTATGTTGACTTTGGTAAATATTTTTGGTAAATGGACCTGAACTCGAGATCGGACTATCCCGAAAGGTCCGTAGAAAAATATGTGACTCAGGCATGTGCCCGGAGTCGAAATCCGAGGTCTAGAACCTGAGTAAAAGAATTTTTCTGTTAAATTATTTTTCTAAAATTATTAAGGAAAATGAGAATGAAATTGGTTAATATCGGGGTCGTATTTTGGTTCTGATGCCCGGTACAAGTCTTATATATTGTTAAGCGGTTCCTGAAAAGTTTTGTTGAAAACAGACGTCGTTTGACGTGTTTGGACCTAAATAGCTAAAGTTAAGGTTTATGAACTTTGAAATGAAAAGTGATGATCTTGGGGTTTAATTCGTTGAATTTGATGTTATTTTAGCAATTTGATCACTCGAGCAAGTTTGTATGATGTTTTTGAGTTAATGTGGGTGATTAGTTAGGAGCCCCGAGAGCTCGGGGGTGTTTCTGAGGTGTTTCGAAGGTGTGTCGGGGTGGTTTTTCACTTCTAAACATAGCAGGTTTTTCCTTCAACTGTTGCAGTCCAGCTTGTTCTTCGCGTTCGCGGTCGCCCTCACGCGATCGCGATGCTGGCCCGGTCCCCTTCTACGCGTTCGCGAACTTATTCCCGCATCTGTGTAACTTCAGTTCTTCCTTCTTCGCATTCGCGTACTAATTCACGTGTTCGCGTAGTCATAGTCTTTCCCTTCCTCGCATTCGCGTAGACCAAGTTCTAGACCCCCAGCCTTTCCTCTTCGCGTTTGCATCCTCTTGCAAGTAAACGCGATGCTTACCCGTATTCCTTCATCGCGAATGCGACAGGTGTGTCGTGAACGGGATGAACATTTTTGCCCAGTGAATTTTTATGTTAAAAACAGAACCAGTGATGTGATTTTTTTATATTTTTACACAAAAACCTTTCTTCTCCAAGCACTTAGGCGTCCATTGAAGCTCCCATTCGTCAAAACTTCTTGGGTAAGCATTGTTCCACTTATTTCTTTCAATTTTCTTCATTAATTACTGAAATCCTAGCCCTAAATCATGGAGTTTAAAGTAGAAATTATGGGTTTTGAGCACAGTTAAACTTTTTTCTTTACAAGTTCGCCTTCTCACGGCTCAATGTAGCGAACGACTACTTAAATACCTCACACAATGCAAGAGAAAATAATTATAATTAATAAAGTTGTGATTTTTATTATATTTCTTAAAAGTCAATAAAAGTCAAACCCTGGGTCCGCCCGGTGAAAACCCGGGTTCAAGGGTAGGTCTTGACTACCCATAGCCTTAGAGTCCAACTATGTGTTTTGTTTCCGAATTTGCGTCTTATTTGACTCGCAATTCTAAATTTTTATTTTTCAAAACTTTGACAAAATCCCCAAAATTTCCATATATTTGTGATGATTTGATGTTAAATCATATATAAATTCATGAAATATCATTGAGAAAAAATAAATATACTTACCCAATGATCTGGTATGAAAATCACTTCAAAAAATTGCCTCTCCTCGAAGATAGGGTTAAAAATATAAAAAAACGAAGCTAAGTCTTGAAATTCTAAACACTTAATAGGCTACAGATGTCGCATTTGCGACATAGGGTTTGCATATGCGAACAACCTATCGCAAATGTGAAGATTTGAAATATTTATTTCCTTTGTAAATTCGACCAAATTGGTCGCAAATGTGAGCACTGGTCTTTCGCATAAGCGAAAAATTCTTCGCAAAAGCAGAAAATTCTTCGCAAATGCAAATCCTTTTCCTATAGCCCAACTTTGCAATTGCGAACGAAAGAAGGACATGAGTGGTTCCCCTAGCCGATGCTGAAGAGTCAGCCCTTGACTCCTCTTCTACATAAACCTCATCTGCACGTGAAGAAAAGTTCAAGCCATCTCATAGATTGTCCCCAGTACAAAAGGTCAAGTCAATGCTCAAGTCAAAGGTGAGGGTAAGCGGGCATATTTGTTTTCCCTTCTTCCAGGATCAAATGCTAAAATGAGACATCCTTTTCAGTCCTATTTTAGTTACACACCTCTTTGGAAGCCGCGTTTACCACTTGAATTGGCTTGACCAAAAAGTCAAGTGTGATAGCATTTGAGAGCAAAACATCGCAAATGCGACAAAACCAGAACCAACACTCAAGAATTATGAAAAATCATTACGAAACCAATCTGAAACTCACCCCGAGCCCTCAGGACTCTAAACCAAATATGAACACAAGTCTAAAAGCATTACATGAACTCGCTCACGCGATAAAAATATCAAAATAACCTCTAAAATCACAACTCGGACGCCAAAACGCATGAAGATCAACTTAAACTTCAAGAACTTTTAAAATTGCAACCGAGCATCCGAACTATATCAAATCAATTTTGAATGGCGCCAAATTTTGAAGAAAGGTTCCATATGCTGAAACAAACCTACTCAAAGCTTCAAATTATGCATAACAGCCTCAAAACAATGAATCACACTTCAAGTTGAAATTAAAGAACTTTAAAAGTTCAACTTCGACAACTGATGCCGAAACCTATCAATTCACCTCCAATTTACCTCAAATTTTTCACACAAGTCACATTTGTCATTATAGACATATTCCAAATTTCAGAATTAGGATCCGAGCCCGATATCAAAAGTCCACTCTCGGTCAAACTTCCTAAAAATTTGACTTTCGCCTATTCAACACTAATTAGACTAAAGACCTCCAAATTACAATCTGGATGTGCTCCTAAGTCTAAAATCACCCAACGGAGCTAACAGAACCAACAATATTCCATTCCTAGATCAAATGCTAAAAAGGCAAACTTGGTCAATTCTTCCAACTTAGAATTTAAATCTTGAAAGTTCATTCTTCCAAACCGATTGTGGGTAACTAGAAAACCAATATTGACGATTTACGCAAGTCATAAGACATCATGCTAAGATACTCGAGCCCCAAAATACAGAGCGAAGTGCATATACTCAAAACGATATGTCAGTCCATTACAGAACTGTGTAATTATTTAGTCTAAATATTGTTTCAAAATATAGTATCTAAATTACATATGATGATCTCATTTAAAAGTTTAAATGCTTATATCAATTATATGTCTATAACAATGTGTCACGACCCAAACCCCGGTCGTGATGGCTCCCAACACATTGCTAGGCAAGCCCGACCATCTTATCCATTTAAACCAGCCAGTTATAAATTAACACTGATTAATCGGCATAATTAGCTTGTCTTTATAACAAATCAAGAAGTGTAGAAATGAAATACACGAATACAGTCCCACTAAATCGTGGTGTCACAAGTCTGATCCTCTACAAATAAGATCTACTACACAATCAAGTCTAAGAAGAATGGAGACAACAGAATGATAAAAAGGAAGAGGTCAGGTACTGCGGACGTCGGCAGCTACCTCGAAGTCTCCACAGAATGGGGATAATAAAGCAGTTGCGATAGCTCAATTGCCCTCCTAAACCTGTATATCTGCACAAAACGTGCAAGGGAGTGGGGTGAGTATATTTCAACTCAGTGAGTAATAATAATAAACAATAACCGAAAGTGAGAACACATGTACTATCACTAAACAGTTCTAAGGCAACCTCACAGGTAAGTCATCACTACGGTGAATACTCTCATCTCGAGTCCACATCTATCCCAACAAGGTCCCACACTGACCAAATCCTCACTCGTACCGCTACGGTGTACCGTCAACTCAATGTATGTAAATATGTACATATGTCTATAATGTATAAGTATTTGAGTATGTATATGGATATGACTAAGTATAATGTTGCGGCGTGCAGCCCGCTCCAATACATATACCGCTGCAGCGCGCAGCCCGCTCCATTTAACGTCGACGGCGCTCACTGGGGGTGTATACAGACTTCGGAGGGGCTCCCTAGGCCCAAGCGCTATGATGCCGCGGCGTGCAGCCCGATCCACACATGTATTACTGCGGCGTGCAGTCCGATCCAATATATATATGTATATATATTTATACTGCTGCGGCGCGCAGCCCGATCCCATAATATATATTTATAAGGATATTAATAAGTATAATGCTGCGGCGTGCAGCCCGCTCCATTTAACGTCGACGGCGCTCACTGGGGGTGTATACAGACTTCGGAGGGGCTCCCTAGGCCCAAGCGCTATGGTGCTATGGCGTGCAGCCAGGTCCACCATATATCACTGCGGCGTGCAGTCCGATCCAACATATATACTGCTGCGGCGTGCAGCCCGATCCCATAATATACCAGCGCTCAGCCAGATCCAATATAAATACTGATGCGGCGTGCAACCTGATCCAATATAAATACTACTGCGGCGTGCAGCCCGATCCAATATAAATACTGCTGCGGCGTGCAGCCCGATCCAATATAAATACTGCTGCAGCGTGCAGCCCGATCCAATATAGGTACATATATGTATAAATAATACCTCATAACGGGTCCTAGACCCTGTCCCAATTAGTATAAGATTGGCCTTTCAGGCCCACTCAGCTAAATCAGGGAATTTCCACCCTAAGTAATTTATCTCTCACAGTACATATCTAGTACTGGCTCTTAATATTCTATTCAAATAGTTTTACGGCCGAGTGTAAGTTTCCAACATGATATATAGGGGTCGCCTAGCTCTACAGGTCCCCTAATGCTCTACAGATCGGCACAAGGCCCCAAACATGACTATTAGCCCAATTACACGGTTATAATCTCATTCTCAATCATAATACATAATACACTACTAGCCGGGAAGGACCAAGTCCAATTCCCCAATCACGATGTCACCACGCCCGTCACAAAACGCGTGTCTCATCTCAACATAGCACTGTGAAGTGCAAGTACGGGGTTTCAAACCCTCAGTACATTATTTACTATCACCACTCACCTCGATCCGGTAGAAGCCTTAGCCCGCCTTGTGCTTTCCTCACAATTCATCCGCCTCGGATGTCGAATCTTTTCAAATTCATAAAGAATACATCAATATATGCTAATTACACATAACCCATTCGAAATAACTCAAATTGCACCAAAACCCACAAAGTTGCCAAAACCCGACTTTTGGTACACTTCTCGAAAAGTTACAAAAGTTATATTTTAGGAATCCTCGTCTCTCCACGAGTCCGTACATATCAAGAACTCCCAAATCGGACCACAAATGTCCCTTCAAATCCTAAATTTTCGTTTTTGAAAAGTTTACAAATTTTCTCCAATTTCTTCCATTTGATTCACTAATACTTGATTAAAGAAATAACCATGGAATCATTGAATATAATAACTTTTGGATATATAACACTTACCCCCATCCATATGGTAAAAATCGCTTCGAAAATTGCTTCAATCCGACCTCCCTAGCTCCAAAAATGAAGAAAACTCTCGGACTGCCCCAATTAAAAGCCCTGTGATTTTTGCATCTGCGGTTACTGTTCACTGCAGGTGCGATTTCACTGTTCACCGCTTCCGCAACACTGTTTATCGCAGAAGCGAAAAATCGCTGTCCACCCGCTTCTGCGGGTACTGTGCATCGCAGAAGCAAAAATACCAGACTTGCCCCAGAAAATTGCAGCAGCTTTTTATTTCACTAAAAATGCTATAACTCAATCATACGAACTCGGAATTTGACGATTATTTTCCTATGGCTCCATAATTTCGATACGGATCCAGTGGTTCAAACAAAACTAAATTTGGATTTAATTTTCTCAGTGCAACATCAATTTCGCTTGTTAAATAATTAACTCATGTTTCGCGTCAAAAACCCAATCGCGACTTGATGAAATTAAACCAAAATTTCTGGATCAGTCCTATAATTCATTATTTAAATTTTCAAAGTCTCAAAATCAAATTTGGATCTCTAGAACTAAAAATAGACCTTTGGATCATCACATTTATGCTCAAAACAGCAAAAATCTTCCAAAAATGACCCGTTGGCCATCCGAATTTACCCCGAAGCCTCCGGGACCTCAACCAAAAGTACTAACACCTCTTATAACATCATTCAAACTTGTTCCAATCATCAAAACTCTATCGTTAACATCAAAATCGTCCTTTTTCAACAAATTCCAGCTTAAGTTTAACTTTAACTTCAAAAATTCACATTCGATCAAAAACCCGACCAAACGATGTCCAAATGACCTGAAAATTTGTAGGCATATCCAAAATCACCTAACGGAGCTACTGCAACTGTCGGAATTCCATTCCGACTCCCGGGTCAAAATCTCACCTACCGTTCGGATTTCACCAAAATTCAACCTTAGCCAATTCAAGCCTAAAACTACACCGAGCCTCCAAATTCACTTCCAATCGCTTACCTAGTTCATAAATGACCTCCCGGAGCTGACCGAATCATTAGAATTCGATTGCGAGCTCTCTAACTCACAAGTCAACATCCAGTTGACTTTTCCCAACTATTCCTTCTTCAAAGAGACTTTTTGTCTCATTTCCAACTAAACTCAATCCGAATTGACTCAAACTCGCCAAACATGCATATTGAAACATTAACAAGCATTTAACGGGGATAACGAGGTGATAACTCACATGATGACGGGCCGGGTCATCACATTCTCCCCAACTTAAACAAACGCTCGTCCTCGAGCGGACCAAGAGGTTTACTGGAAGTAACCCAATAGCTGAATGATCCTACCAAGCATATATTCGGGGTGATCCCACATCACACTATCTCATACAAGTCCGGTACACACTATAGATGGAAATCTCACAGCCCATCCGCATCATAGACCACATTGCACTTTCCGAAATGACATACCAAATCCGAATCTCATGCCTATACTCAAAATACACACGATCCAGTTGTACTAGCCAACTCGCCACTCCGGATGAGATCACATGATGTATCAAACAACCCAATCACTCGATATGATAACCTCTAATTACGACATCTGGCCACAATAACCAAATACTAGCAGAAAGAACCTTTCTCATTAGATAGAGTCTTATTCCAACACCTTCATACCCTGCCCACGGCAACTGAAGCACGCGATATATCGAACCTATCTCTCGGGTCAACCATTCGTGAATCCATTTCCCTTTTAAAATTGATACCACAATATGTATCGGAGCCAACCTCAATATTACCTTTCGAACAAGCTAAGATCAAATATGCTCGTACTCATTAATGACTCCAACAATCATTTCGATCATAACACACCACACTGGTGACATGACACCTCAGCATCGGCCTATGCCACAACGAGCACAACACGGGCTCCAATAAAAACGATCTGAACACACTCGAATCATGACAACCGACTCACACAAAAGAGCTATAATTCAAATTCCTTAATACCATCACAACACATAATTGAGACCTCGTCTCACATCATAGAATTAGGGTACCTGAATCCTCCTCGAAAGGTCATAACATCACGTGGCCTTGCCACAACTCATGATTATATCCAAACACTATTACTCATGGAGCACCTCAAGTCACCATGCTCAAAAGCCACGCATATATCTAGGTCCGAACTCAAGAAATCAATCACACATACGGTGATACAATTGATATACGCTATCAAATCCTGAAAGGACACAACTGATGTGCTATTCCCCGAGCGATACCCAATACGGACTATTCCTCATAAGCTAGGAAGTATTGTATACAAAGTAACATATAGGAAGCTATATTTTCCACATCACACTGTTGCGGAGCGCAACCCGTTCCAATAACATACCCGTGGCGGCGTGCCACCCGATCCAGATACCATACCTGTGGCGGCATGCCACCCGATCCTGATACTATACATATGGCGGCGTGCCTCCCGATCCAAATACTATACTTGTGGCGGCGTGCCACCCAATCCACGAATACATCTAGCAAAGGGAACACATATCGAGTCAAGTCGCTCATTGCAACAAACATATACATAGCCTCAAGCTCGGCCACATGAAATGCATCAGGCAAAGTTCCTCAATACCAGAACTAAATCAATGGTAGATACCTCTATACTGACATCCGCCACGAAGGCCCAACTGACAAAGCAATACCTACCAGTCGTCCGTTGGCCCTAGGGTACATCTACCCCGCCGGAGCATGATCTGATGCGCTCTGCCACACAGTCGTGACATTTCTCTGGTATAGTCCATATCACATTAGTCTAGACAACCTGAGTTATGGCAACCAGTCTGCAATCATATATCATTATTCCAATTCATCATATCACGTAACGAGATAACCACTAGGACTTCCAATTTCCAATAACCGCTAAACGGTGCCGATACACACGATACACCACTACTGCGTAGGCGGATTACGAGAACTTCTAGTCTCCAACACATACATAACACATGAATCACTATGCCTGATTCCACACTCCACCGCACGAACACATAACAAACATCAATCATTCATTCATACCACGATAGCCAGTCAGAAATTTCCATATGCCATCAACAACTCAATCATCACCGTCAACCCAATAAAGGGATACCACAATACCATTAGATATTAACAATTTACATTACCTTGCCCTTTTTAACCATATACTCTGCCAAATCACTAGAATGGCAGTACCATTTTCCTTAATCACCAGAAAGATTGATTCTCAGATTATCTGCAGCTGCCCACGCTGCTTAAGAATTTTAATAACTTCCCATATAATATGAACTAATCTCCAAACCTTGAACATGCCATTATCATCTTTCCATAACGCATTGTATATAAAATATTGCACCAAGATACATGGAGAATTTCTATCCCTCTCCTATGCCGCAGACATCGACGCACTCAACTAGTCAAGGACCTTCATGATCCCATATAGAAGAAAAGTCATTACACATTCCATGCTTTGCATACTGATAGGAAATATACTTATTTTCAAACCATGATAAAACACATCACAACTCTTTCTTCCCATTCATTGCATAAGTTTAACTGCCAGGACTGAGTCCTTCTACCCACACCGAGCTACGCAAGTGCCAGCACTCAAGAGCTTTGTTGCACCATTTCTGCAAGGCTCATTACTCCGAAGACATACCAGGAGTTACTCGTGTACTTTTCATACTGTTCTGGTTTATTATCATCTTTAACTTAATATTATCCTTTACTGAAGGATCACAATACCTCAACTCAGGTTACAACACGAGACTCATACACAAGACCACACAGTCTAAGGCTCAGAGGTCGTTGAATACTCTCTCAAATGTTTCCCAGAGTACCCCCTTCTACAATACTTTATTTGAAGAACTTCCTGCGATTTGAATTCGTTATCATTACTCTCCAATATAGATACATAGAATCTCATCATCCACATAACATATCGAAAGTCTCGATTTCTTCTAACGAAACCACGGTCTTTAGCCACTCATAGCATTCATACTCAAATGATGTCACAAAGTTCTAGTTAGATTAAACTCAAGTCATTTACAAGCTTCGGCGGAGATTCAAATCATCAGAAATACTAACTCTTTTGCAATTCCTGTATTCATTCACTCACAATAGTTAAGCCCACTCTTTAGGTGACAAAAATATTTTCTAAGTCCCAAATTTTTCAAAAATTTTGACAAAGTTTCCCTAGTAATTTGGCGTATCCACCTGCCAGAGAATCACCAAAACCATCCCAACAATACGTTAACAACTCGACAAGATATCACAATGCAAAACAACAACATAAATCTCAATACTACACAACATGAACATGCCTGCACCTGCTTCAATCATAACACATATACCTTTCACCATGATACACCTAGCACAGCCAATTTGGTCTTCCTGCGTCTGAACTCATACTACCACACGTAATGCACTTTACCTTCCCACTAAGGAACATGAACATACTTACCACGCCCATAGCTAGGTCTACGTAACAGATCATAATAAGGATTGAACACCTTGCAGCTCACCCATTATCGAACTGTCATTTCCACAATTAAGATCAATACCGAGCGCATGAATTTTATAATACCGGCTAGCGAAATTAGCACCTCGGTGCTCAAGCCAGAGACAAGGATCCAGACTCAAGTCCTCCAGATTGGCCCAACATGAACTCACAGAGATTATATCTCGTCCCTCGATTGGGGAATCATAAGCCGTCAAGGCAAATTTATCACTAAGCACTCGAGTGCGCACATCAACGTAGAAGAGGAATTTCGAAAATTACATCTCAAGCTGAATCAAACACGCACGATAAGAATTCTAAGAATTTGAAACTTTCCTAAAAGGTTTGCAGCCTCCCGAGGATAAGTACCGGCGTCCCGTACCGATCCATGAGACTCTACTAAACCGGCTCATGACTCGTGAGACCTGTTAACCTAGGCTCTGATACCAACTTGTCACGACCCAAACCTCGGTCGTGATGGTGCCCAACACATTGCTAGGCAAGCCCGACCATCTTATCCATTTAAACCAGCCAGTTATAAATCAATACTGACTAATCGACATAATTAGCTTGTCTTTATAACAAATCAAGAAGTGTAGAAATGAAATACACGAATACAGTCCCACTAAATCGTGGTGTCACAAGTCTGAGCCTCTACAAATAAGATCTACTACACAATCAAGTCTAAGAAGAATGGAGACAACATAATGATAAAAAGGAAGAGGTCAGGTACTGCGGACGTCGGCAGCTACCTCGAAGTCTCCACAGAATGGGGATAATAAAGCAGTTGCGATAGCTCAACTGCCCTCCTGAACCTGTATATCTGCACAAAAAGTGCAGGGGAGTGGGGCGAGTATATTTCAACTTAGTGAGTAATAATAATAAACAATAACCGAAAGTGAGAACACATGTACTATCACTAAACAGTTCTAAGGCAACCTCACAGGTAAGTCATCACTACAATGAATACTCTCATCTCCAATCCACATCTATCCCAACAAGGTCCCACACAAACCAAATCCTCACTCGCACCGCTACGGCGTACCGTCAACTCAATGCATGTAAATATGTACATATGTCTAAAATGTATAAGTATTTGAGTATGTATATGGATATGAATAAGTATAATGATGTGGCGTGCAGCCCGCTCCAATATATATACCGATGCGGCGCGCAACCCGCTTAATTTAACGTCGACTGCGTTCACTAGGGTGTATCCACACTTTGGAGGGGCTCTCTAGGCCCAAGCGCTATGATGTTGCGGTGTGTAGCCCGATCCACACGTATATACTGCGGCGTGCAGTCCAATCCAATATATATATATATATATACTTATATAACTATTTTGCTGCGGCGTGCAGCCTGATCCCATAATATACTGCAGCGCTCACTGAGAATGTGTGCAGACTCTGACTCCGAAGGGGCTCCTACAGCCGAAGCGCAATAATACTGCGGCGTGCAGTCCGATCCAACATATATACTGTTGCGGCGTGTAGCCCGATCCAACATATATACTGCTGCGGCGTGCAGCCCGATCCAATATAAATACTGTTGCAGCGTGCAGTCCAATCCAATATAAATACTAATGCGGCGTGCAGCCCGATCCAATATAAATACTGCTGTGGCGTGCAGCCCGATCCAATATACGTATATATATATAAAAATAATACCTTATAACGGGTCCTAGACCCTGTCCCAATTAGTATAAGATTGTCCTTTCAGGCCCACTCAGCGAAATCAGGGAATTTCCACCCTAAGTAATCTATCTCTCACAGTACACATCGAGTACTGGCTCTAAATATGACATTCAGCTGATTTTACGGCTGAGTGTAAGTTTCCAACATGATATATAGGGGTCGCCTAACTCTACAGGTCCCCTAATGCTCTACAGATCGGCACAAGGCCCCAAACATGACTATTAGCCCAATTACACGGTTATAATCTCATTCTCTGTCATAATACATAATACACTACTAGCCGGGAAGGACCAAGTCCAATTCCCCAATCACAATGTCACCACGTCCGTCACAAGATGCGTGTCTCATCTCAACATAGCACTGTGAAGTGCAAGTACGGGGTTTCAAACCCTCAGTATATTATTTACTATCACCACTCACCTCGATCCGGTAGAAGCCTTAGTCCGCCTTGCGCTTTCCTCACAATTCAACCGCCTCGGATGTCAAATTTGTTCAAATTCATAGAGAATACATCAATATATGCTAATTACACACAACCCATTCGAAATAACTCAAATTGCACCAAAACCCACAAAGTTGCCAAAACTCGACTTTCGGTACACTTCTCAAAAAATTACAAAAGTTACATTTTCAGAATCCTCGTCTCTCCACGAGTCCGTACATATCAAGAACTCTCAAATCGGACCACAAATGACCCTTCAAATCCTAAATTTTCGTTTTTAAAAAGTTTACAAATTTTCTCCAATTTCTTCCATTTGATTCACTAATACTTGATGACAAAAAATAACCATGGAATCATTGAATATAATCACTTTTGGATATAGAACACTTATCCCCATCCATATGGAGAAAATCGCTTCAATCCGAGCTCCCTAGCTCCAAAAATGAAGAAAACTCTCGGACTGTCCCAATTAAAAGCCCAGTGATTTTCGCATCTACGGTTACTATTCACTGCAAGTGCGATGTCACTGTTCATCGCAGAAGCGAAAAATCACTGTTCACCCGCCTCTGTGGGTACTGTTCATCGCAGAAGCAAAAATACCAGATTTGCCCCAGAAAATTGCAACAACTTTTTAATTCACTAAAAATGCTATAACTCAATCATACGAACTCAGAATTTGACGATTCTTTTTCCTATGGCTCTGTAATTTCGATACGGATCCAGTGGTTCAAACATATTTGAATTTGGATTTAATTTTCTCAGCGCAACATCAATTTCGCTCGTTAAACAATTAACTCATGTTTCGCGTCAAAAACCCAATCGCGACTTGATGAAATTAAACCAAAATTTCTGGATCAGTTATATAATTCATTATTTAAATTCTCAAAGTCTCGAAATCAAATTTGG
Organism: Nicotiana noctiflora; assembly: GCA_032618575.1. Lineage (NCBI taxonomy): Eukaryota > Viridiplantae > Streptophyta > Magnoliopsida > Solanales > Solanaceae > Nicotiana > Nicotiana noctiflora. Next base: position 44,273 of record JASVEL010011312.1, on the reverse strand, counting down.
ATCTCTACAACTAAAAATAGACCTTTGGATCATTACATTTATGCTCAAAACGGCAAAAAATCTTCCAAAAATGACCCGTTGGGCATCCGAATATACCCCAAAGCCTCCGGGACCTCAACCAAAAGTACTAACACCTCTTATAACATCATTCAAACTTGTTCCAATCATCAAAACTCTATCGTTAACATCAAAATCGTCCTTTTTCAACAAATTCCAGCTTAAGTTTAACTTTAACTTCAAAAATTCACATTCGATCAAAAACCCGACCAAACGATGTCCGAATGACCTGAAAATTTGCAGGCATATCCAAAATTACCTAACGGAGATGCTTCAACAGTCGGAATTCCATTCCGACTCCCGGGTCAAAATATCACCTACCGTTCAGATTTCGCCAAAATTCAACCTTAGCCAATTCAAGCCTAAAACAACACCGAGCCTCCAAATTCACTTCCGATCGCTTTCCTAGCTCATAAATGACCTCCCGGAGCTGACCAAATCATTAGAATTCGATTTCGAGCTCTCTAACTCACAAATCAACGTCCAGTTGACTTTTCCCAACTATTCCTTCTTCTAAGAGTCTTTTTGTCTCATTTCCAACTAAACTCAATCCGAATTGACTCAAACTCGCCAAACATGCATATTGAAACATTAACAAGAATTTAACGGGGATAACGAGGTGACAACTCACATGATGACGGGCCGGGTCATCACACAATAGCTACATTACACCATGCATCTCCATATAAGTTGTCCTTATTTTAATAGTTTTGTTAAGAGAAGAGGTAGTGAGTGATGTTGTTGAATGTTTTGTTGGTTATTTTAATAGTTTTGTTAAGTTGTCCTTATTTTAATAGTTTTGTTAAGTTTTGTTGGTTCAAGAGCACAGATAATAAAGTGCATGAAAATTGTTTGCACCTCACTCCTTTGTGCTCTTTATTCTTTTGTCATCATCATTAGCTCTCTTTTTTTAATGTGTTTGTATTGTTGAAATTTGATCTTATTAGCTCCAAAAACTCTTATATAGTTATTTTATTAATTAATTATCAAAATATTATTAATAAAGATCTTCAGTATGTAATTTCCAAATATGCGATTATTTAGTCTAATCATTGTTTCAAAATATAGCCGTTGAAATATAGATAACGATCTCATCTAAAAGTTAAATGTTTATATCAACTATAAGTATATAATAATAGCTATATTGTTCCATGCATCTCAACGTACATCGTCCTTATTTTAATAGTTTTATTAAAAGAGGAGACAATGAGAGATGTTGTTGACAGAAGATAGAGAGTAGATAATGAAGTGCATGAAAATTGTCTACACCTCAATTGTTTGTGCTCTTTATTCTTCTGTCATCATGTTCAACTCCCCTTTTTTTAATGTGTCTATATATCTGCAACCAGATCCTCTTTTTATATTAGTATTTACCCTCAAAATTGGATAACAATTAAACTTATAAGTGGTTTTAAAGATATACGATTTCACTTGTCACAAAGTGAGAAATATGAGAATTAATATTAGAAATTAACTGTAAAGTAAAGCAAACCAATATAATGAGCAGTGATAGCCTTCGAGCTAGATTGCCCTTGAACCAACAAAGTATGTTAAAAAAGAGTATGAACCAAACAACAAAGCTTAAGAGAGAAAATGTAATATATTGCTTTGTATGCGTGAATACGATGATTACAAAATGATTAGAACCTTCTTTATATAGTAGAAGAATTCTTCTTATGGTATAATTCTAAATACAGAAGAAAATCCCATGATTAACTAAATGTTTGGTCTTGCCTTGATACGTGCCGAGATTTTTGCCCCGATCCTTGCCCAGTGATGGATATCTCAGCTTTCTATTATTCAGTTTAGCAGGCTTTCTTCGATAATGCCTGGTCCATTTTAATACAACAAAGTCCAGTAATTATTTTCCAAAAATTATCATTTTAGGGGAATAGCTTATTTTTATTCTCATATTTACACTGAAATGTAATTAAGGTGATTTTCGCATATTTTCACGAATTTATTTGGTATTTTTTAAAGATAAATTGCATCTAATTGTAATTATAGCCTATTTTGCGATTAGTAGCACTTTATAATTACAAAATTATTTCCAGTATTTTTAATTAATATTTGTATAGTATTCATTTGCTCAATATTTTTAATTTACTCTTAAAATTATTATTACTATTTTTATAAAATAAAAGGGGAAAGTTGGCTACGTAAAGCACATTTTTATATCAATCATAGCCCTTTCTCCTTCCAATTTTGACCCAATTCCATCCCAATTATTTAAAAATAATAAACGGCCAAGATCACTCCTTGCCTTTTTTAACCTCAAACGACCACCCTAATCCCTTCATTTTCTGATAGCCACCCTTGAATCCCCCCCCCCCTCTCTCATTCTCTCTATCACCTAAACAAACCTTAATCCCTTCGATTCTTACCGAAATCCATAGCCGCTCAGGCCATGGATAGCCTGTACACTCCCCCATTCAACATTAGATCTTGGGTGTTCGAGGTTTTGAAGATCGACTTTGATGGTTTTCTGTTCATATTTTCTCAGATATGTAGTTTTATGGCCTCTCCGGCCATGCTCCGGCATAGTCAAGCTCTAGAGGCTTGATTCCTGGCCTTTTCGACCCTGGATCTAACTTGTTCTTCCAAGACCTTCTCGTTTTTAGGGTTTCTTAGAGACTCTAAGTCGTTCGAGGTTCTTCTCAGTTTGTTTTCTCAGATCTATGATACATCGGTGTTCTATGGCCTTTTTTTTAAAGTGTTTCCCCAAATTTTTCTTTCAAAAATCATTTGATTCTACATTAGGGTTTCTCAAAGTCTTTCGATTCTTGTTGTTCTTTTCTTTTAGTTATTTTTCTATATTATGCTATGTTTTCCTTCTCTATTAAGCCTGTATTATCCTGCTTTCTTTTATACATGTGCTCACATGATTAATCTGTGCTAAATTTCCCTCACTCTTCTACCATGTGTGTTGCTACTTTATTACTTTTGTGAACTCTATTTGTGTTTTTGTTAAGCATGTTTTGCCTATTCTAGATTTGTATAAGTCCCGATTTCCTTAACGTGTCCTTTTCTGCTCTCAAATCGATTTTCCCTTCTCTGATTGTTTCAATCCTGCTATCATGGTCTGTTTATTCTTCATGAGACTCCTTGAGTCAATTTACTTGCCTTCTCGTTTATGTGTTTGATTCTATTTTAAACCCTTGAATTTGAGGGTTTCTTTGATAAGGTGGATTAGCGTTTCGCTTTGGAACCCTGGAACTTCAGACGCATTACGAATCTATGTCTGAACTTGTACTCTTTTGTTTTTTGATCCTATACCTTACAATGTTAGACTTTCTGTTTGATTCGTTTGCTTTATATATATGAGAAACTCCTCTTTCGAAAGGGTTTTTGACAATTACTTGATTAATTTTCGACTCCTTTGATAGAGTCTCGACTAATTGCTACTGATTTTCTCTGTTTGAGCCCTCCTCTACCTATTTCTGACTAAGTTCATTCAAATCAAACCTGTTTACCATGATTGTATTGGTTGTCTAACTGATCCCCTTTCCTTTTTTCTTTACAAAACAAGTACCATTAAGTTTTTTCCTTAAATAAACTTCATGTATTTTCCCTTTCTTATGCTACTATGACAGATTTTACTCAAATTTTCTTTCCTTATTTACATTCTCCCGTATGAAATTAAATCTCCTAACTTGAGGGAGAACATTTGAGACTGATTTTTCAAAGTTCTTCTTACCTTTATTGCTTGTTCTTTTACACTATAAAAGAGGGCTGCCCTTCTGCACTTTACATACGACATATGCTCTAGTCTTTTCTTGAAATCATACTCACACATAAGTTACTCTTGCTATAGGTACTATGGTGTTACATGCTCTTTGCTTTTTGAAACTGGTATGTCCTAGTTTATTCTAGTCTCAATTCCAATGTGTGTTTATTTTCCAGTTCTTATGTCCATATTTATTCTCATGTCTGAAGCATTTAATCTTTGTACAAATTGCTTATGTCCTGCTCACTTATTGTAATGAATCCCATCCCTATATCCTCTTATGTGCTTTACGTTATGGTTCAAAAATATGGCAATAGTTGAAGTTATTGTCTATGGATATGAACTGGACCCTTTGGGCCCTAAGCTTTTTCAGCTTCCCATTCCTATTCCCTTAATGTGTGTGTTCAGTTAAAGTTTTGGCCTGAAAGTTTTCTAATCACTGCCCAGGCCATAGTTTGACCTTCAATAGGTCTTTACTCTCTAATGTTTGGCCAATAGGCTTGGTCAGGGGTGTGTCAGTCTAACTTATGGTTGGGGATGACTACCATCTTGCTTGGGTATTCCCTACCCCCTTTTATTACACTTGCACTCATTCTTAGAACTTAAGTTTTGTCCCTCTCTTGTGAGCCTTGCCTTGGGACCTCTGAGCTCCCTATGAACTTGGATGCCTAAGGGCTGGCCCTACCACACTGCACTATTATTTATTCTAATTATCATCTTGGTTGTAAGAATTGCCCAGGGCTCCTGAAACCCCTTGGATCTCTGAAACATCCTAGATGAGAGAAGGCTTGGAAATCTGGATCTCGGAACTGGCTCAATCTCATATTATAAGACATTAATTCTGAATTAGCATGTTTGGATGTAGCTGATGATTCCTGACGTATTTTTAATTTCAGTTTTATTTCATTTGGGCTGTAATAATTTGTATAAACTCACGAGAATCTGGTAAAAGGAGATGGGTTTACTTTTATGCATTAAGGGTAGAAAACATGCCTATAGGGGTTTATTTATGATTTATGCAACTCCATGCATTAAGAACATGCCTATAGGGATTCTTTTATGATTTGTGTAACTCCACATGTAAAGAATATGTCTATAGGATTCAACATTTGATTTCTGCCAATAAGCATGTAGAAAATATGCCTATAGGGAATCGCATTGCTGCATATAATAACGTCATTAGGAAAAAAGGTAGGTGTGACGACCCAAAGGGTCATCACTTGTTTTATTAATCATTCCGAGCTTTTGAGGTCTTGAAAACCTCATTTATAGTTGCCTCGATCTACGTGCATAGTCCGGGCACAAAGCTGGAAAATTTTTATCTGGAAATATGTGAAATATGTGAAAAAGTTGAAGAATTTTGATATTAATATTGATATGGTTGACTTTGGTCAACATTTTTGGTAAACGGACCCGGATCCGTGATTTGACGGTCTCAGAAAATCCGTAGAAAAATATGGAACTTGGGCGTATGCCCGAAATTGAAATCCGAGGTCTAGAACCCCAGTAAAAGAATTTTTCTGTTAAATTGTCTTCTGAAAATGTTTAAGGAAAATGAAACTAAATTTTGATTAAAAAGTACCGGTATCGGGCTCGTATTTTGGTTCCGACACCCGGTACAGGTCATATATATTGGTTAAGCACTTCCTGGAAAGTTTGGTTGAAAACGGACGTCGTTTGACGTGTTTCGGCCTTAAATTGGAAATTTTGAATGTTATGAAAATTTGAAAGAATTCTTGAGTTTTAAGGCTCAATTCATGGATTTTGATGTTATTTTAGCGATTCGATCGCGCGATCAAGTTCGTATGATGGTTTTAAGTTAGTGTGCATATTTGGTTTGGAGCCCCGAGGGCTCGGGAGTGTTTCGGAGGTGGTTCGGGGTGTTTTTGAACTTAAGAAAAATTGCAGAAATCTGCAGCAGGCAATTCTTCATCGCGTTCGCGTCCAGGTGGTCGCGTTCGCGATGGTCAACTTATTTCCTTCAAAGCGTTCGCGTCCAGGTAGTCGCGTTCACGATGGCCAACCATTTCCTTCATCGCATTCGCGTACCTCTCCCCGCGATCGCGTAGTATTAAATTTGAACCCAACCCTTTCCTATACGCGTTCGCGTGGCTGTTCCCGCATACGCGTAGACCAAATTGTAAGCCCTCAGAATTTTCTCTTCGCGTTCGCGACAGGCCCTATGCGAACGCGATGTGTAACATCATTTCTTCATCGCGAACGCGACCGGGGTGTCGCGAACGCGATGAAGAAATTATTGCCCAGTGAATTTAATCCCAAAACAGAACACTTACGGGATTTTTCCCATTTTCACAAAAATCTCTCTTCTTCACAGCTTCTTGGGCGATTCTTGAGCAATCCTTCTTCATACTTCTTGGGTAAGTGATTCTTGACTCTTTTTCTTCATTTTCCATCAATATTATTTGAATTCCTAAGCCTAAACATGTGTAAATGAGTAGAAAAATTAGAGAATCAAGTTTAATAAGGGTTTCAAAGAATTTGCGATCTAGACCTCGTTTTGGAGTCGAACTTAAGAACAAATTGTATATTTGAACTCATGGATGATTGGGTGAACTTATTTTGGTTCGAAACTTGTGTTTCGATTATGTGGGCCCGGGGTCGATTTTTACTATTCCGGGCAGAATGTTGTAAAAATCATATTTAGCAATATGAACTAGTTTGTTAAGTAGAATTGATGATATTAAATCAATTGTGTATAGATACGATTGGATTGGAGTCAAATTCGAAAGGAAAAGGCATTGCTACGGATTGAATCGTTCGTAAACTTTCGAGGTAAGTGTTTGTTCTATCCTAGTTTGTAGGAATAGGAATTCAGTTATGAATAAATTGTTGATTCAGAGTTATTGGTGTTATGCCGGTAATGAAGATAAATTGTTGAAATTATTATCAATTATTGGTTTAAAACCGGTAATTATAAATATTGTTGATATAGAGATTATTGGCTAAATGCCGGTAATATATATATTTATGAATTGGGATCGTGTGGCGCGCCGACCACTTATATATTTATGAATTGGGATCTTGTGGCGCGCCGACCACTTATATATTTATGAATTGGGATCGTGTGGTGCGCCGACCACTTATATATTTATGAATTGGGATCGTGTGGCACGCCGACCACAAAGTGATTTAAATCTTGGCATTGGCCATAGTTGCCGGTAGCCTATTGATATATTTGGGAGCGGGTGGTACGCCTACCACAAGATGTAATTACTGTGATAGTTGGGAGCGGGTGGTACGCCTACCACGAGATATGAAATGAGAAAGGAATTTAGACATGAAAGTAAGATTTATTCTGTTGATTATATTATTCTGGATATCACGAGTTATTGACTATTATTTGAGAGCAAAGTCTTTCCTTATAAATATTTTGTATATATATATATATATATATATGTATTGTAACTGTACAGGTTTAAGTGGGTGACTGGCCTTAGCCTTGTCACTAGTTCGCTGGGATAGGCCAGGCACTTACCAGCACATGGGGTCGGTTGTGCTGATACTACACTCTGCGCTCTTTTTGCGCAGATACAGGTTACGGACAGCAGCAGCGGCAGTAGCGACTAGTGGATTTTCCGACTAGTGAGATTACGAGGTAGCCTTGCAGGCGTCCGCATGACCCGTTGTCTCTTCTATCTATGCTTTTCATTCTGTTATCTCATGTAATCGAGATAAACAGCTTGTATTTTCTTTCAGACAATTATGTGTATTATTCTTAAAAGTTCGTGAGTATTGTGATACCAGTCTTGGGTAGTGTATCATGTTTGGGTTTTCTTTATCATATTTGACTAAGTCTTCCACTAATTTTGATTATTCCGCTGTAATTTATATGTTTTTAATAGTAAGTCAAAATAAGAAATTGGTAATTTATGGAGATATAATTAATATTTGGCTTGCCTAGCTTCCATTTAGTAGGCGCCATCACGACCCCGATGGTGGGAAATCCGGGTCGTGACAAGTTGGTATCAGAGCACTAGGTTGCATAGGTCTCACAACTCACGAACAACCTTAGTAGAGTCTGAAGGATCGGTACGGAGACGTCTGTATTTATCCTCCAGAGGCTACAGAGTTAGGAAAATATTCCCTTTATTCTTTCCAATCGTGCGACTTGATCTTTTAAATATTAATTGAACTTCTACTCTGTTCTTCCGCGGATGGTAAGGACACGTGCATCCTCATCTACTGACCAGCAGCCCGAGGTCCCAGCAGCGGCAGCTCCCGCTAGGGGTAGAGGCCGAGGTCGAGGTCGTCCTAGAGGACAAGGCAGGGGCAGAGCTCAGCCCCGAGCAGCAGCACGAGTGGCAGAACCTCATGTTCATATCGAGGAGGAAGTTCCAACCCCAGCAGCTCCAGTAGGCCCAGCTCAGGTCCCAGGAGGAGCTGTGTTTTCACCGGATCTTCATGATGCTTTGGTCCGTATAGCAGGTTTTATGGATCATATCACCAGAGCAGGTTTATTACTGGTAGCACCAGCCACTTCTCAGGCCGGAGGAGGTAATCAGACTCCTGCTACGCGCACTCTGGAGCCAGTGATTCCCCAGTCTCAGGTTCCTGTAATTCAGCCAGTTGAGGCAGCTCGGCCTATTATTGCGACTCCGTCTAATGATGGTGCAGCCATGTCTGCTGATGCGTTGTGGAGATTAGACAGGTTTACCAAGCTGTTCACTACCACATTCAGTGGCACTCCTTCAGAGGATCCACAGGATTTCCTATACAGCTGCCACGAAGTTCTCCGTACTATGGGTATTGTGGAGACTAATGGTATGGATTTTGCTACTTTTCGGTTATCTGGTTCCGCCAAGACTTGGTGGAGAGATTATTGTCTATCCAGGCCAGCGGGATCGTCATCTTTGACTTGGGAGCAGTTTGCAGAATTATTCTTGGAAAAGTTCCTTCCAGCAACTCAACGGGAGGTTATGCGCAGACAATTTGAGCGTCTTCATCAGGGTTCTATGTCTGTCACACAGTACGAGACTAGGTTCGTGGACCTGGCTCGTCATGCTATTATCATACTTCCCACAGATCGGGAGAGAGTGAGGAGGTTTATTGATGGCTTGAATCAGCCAATTCGGCTACAGATGGCTATGGGGGCAGGAATTGAAATCACTTTTCAGGAGGCGGCTAATGCAGCCCGCCGGATCGAGATGGCTCTGTCACAGGGAGCGAGACATGGATCGGATAAGAGATCTCGTAATTCGGGTAGATTCAGTGGTACCTCGTCTGGAGATAGAGATTTTTATGATAGAGGCCATCCTCCTAGGCCTTATCAGCCAGCTCTTCAGGTTTCTCACGATGCTTCAGGTGATCGTAATTCTCAGCCACGCTACTCTGATCAGCAGCCTATCAGTGCACCACCACTTCGCTATTTCCAGCAGTCGAGGGCTTGTTTTACGTGTGGCGATCTTAGGCACATTGCAAGGTATTGCCCTCGAGCTTCTGACGGATCTCACCAGCAGGGTTCTCGTGCCATGATTTAGGCCCCGCTTCCTCGTCACCGCCTGCACCCGGCCAGAGGCGGGAGGCAGAGGGCACGGAGGTGGAGGTAGAGGTCATAGAGGTGGAGCTCAGACCGATAGAGGTAGCGACCAGCCAGCAGCTGATCGCCCTAGAGATACTGCTCAGAGTGGTGGGGCACAACCCCGATGTTATGCACTTCCCGCCAGACTAGAGGCTGAGTCTTTTGATACCGTCATTACAAGTATTATTTTGGTTTGTGATATAAAGGCATCAGCATTATTTGACCCTGGGTCTACATATTCGTACGTGTCTTCCTATTTTGCACCGTACTTGATTTAGCCTAGTGATCCACTGAGTGTTCCTGTTCATGTGTCTACACCAGTAGGTGATTCTATTGTGGTTGATCAAGTTCATCGGTCATGTATTATAGTAATCGAGGGTCTCGAGACCTGTGCTGATTTATTACTCCTAAATATGGCGGACTTTGATATTATATTAGGCATGGACTGGCTACCTACATATCATGCTATTTTAGATTGCCATGCCAAGACTGTGACTTTAGCCCTGCCGAATTCGCCTCGTATAGAGTGGAAAGGAATTTCATGTCATACTAGCCGTAATGTTATTTCTTATGTTAAAGCTCAGCGTATGGTTGGAAAGGGATGCTTGGCTTATTTGGCCTATGTCCGTGATTCTAGTGCCGAGGTTCCTTCTATTGACTCGGTGCCTGTGGTTCGCGAATTTCCTGAAGTATTTCCTTCAGACTTGCCAGGTATGCCGCCCGATAGGGACATTGATTTTTGCATTGACTTGGCTCCAGGCACTCAGCCCATTTCCATTCCCCCATACCGTATGGCTCCGCCAGAGTTAAAAGAATTGAAGGAACAGTTGCAGGATTTACTTGAAAAGTGTTTCATTAGGCCCAGTGTTTCGCCGTGGGGTGCACCTGTATTATTTGTAAAGAAGAAAGATGGTTCGATGAGAATGTGCATTGACTATCGACAGTTAAACAAGGTGACTATCAAAAATAAATATCCACTTCCGCGAATTGATGATTTATTTGACCAGCTTCAGTGTGCCAAGGTATTTTCAAAGATAGATTTGAGATCTGGCTATCATCAGCTGAAGATTAGGGCATCCGATGTCCCTAAGACAGCGTTCCGCACTCGGTATGGACATTATGAATTTTTGGTCATGTCTTTTGGGTTGACAAATGCTCCAGCAGCTTTTATGGAATTAATGAATCGGGTGTTCCGGCCTTATATAGACTTGTTTGTAATAGTCTTCATTGATGACATATTAATATATTCCCGCAGTCAGGAGGAGCATGCGCAACATCTCAGAGTGGCCTTACAGACTCTGAAAGATAGCCACCTATATGCAAAATTTTCAAAGTGTGAATTTTGGCTAAGTTCAGTTGCATTCCTGGGTCATATTGTGACGGCAGCAGGTATACAGGTTGATCCGAAGAAAATTGAGGCAGTCAAGAGCTGGCCTAGACCGACATCAGCCACAGATATTCGGAGTTTCTTGGGGTTAGCGGGTTATTATCGCCGATTCGTAGAAGGATTTTCGTCTATTGCAACCCCACTGACCAGATTGACCCAGAAGGGTGTTCAATTTGAATGGTCCAATGAATGTGAGGCGAGCTTTCAAAAGCTCAAGACAACCTTGACCACAACACCGGTATTGGTTTTACCCACAGGTACGGGACCTTATACTGTTTATTGTGATGCTTCCCGTATTGGGCTTGGTGCAGTGTTAATGCAGGATGGCAAGGTTATTGCCTATACTTCGAGGAAGTTGAAGATTCATGAGAAGAACTATCCAGTGCATGATCTAGAATTGGCGGCGATTATTCACGCATTGAAGATCCGGAGGCATTATTTATATGGTGTAGCATGTGAAGTATACACCGATCATAAGAGTCTTCAGTATTTGTTTAAGCAGAAAGAGTTGAATATGAGACAGAGAAGGTGGCTAGAATTGCTAAAAGACTATGATGTTACTATTTTATATCACCCAGGTAAGGCCAATGTGGTGGCCGATGCATTGAGTAGAAAGTCTGCCAGCATGGGTAGTCTTGCATATATTCCGGTCAGTCAGAGACCATTAGCTATAGATGTCTAGGTATTAGCCAACCGGTTCGTGAGATTAGACATTTCTGAGCCTAACAGGGTGTTAGCCTGCACGGTCGCTCGTTCTTCTTTATTAGAGCGTATCCGTGAGAGGCAATTTGATGATCCTCATTTGTGTGAGTTGAGAGATACAGTACAGTGGGGAGGTGCCACACAGGTAAATCTAGATGATGATGGGGTATTGAAATTGCAGGGTCGAGTTTGTGTACCCAATGTCGAAGGGATTCGAGAGTTGATCTTAGCAGAGGCCCACAGTTCGCGGTATTCTATTCACCAGGCGCCGCGAAGATGTACCAGGACTTACGGCAACACTATTGGTGGCGCAGAATGAAGAAAGATATCGTTGCGTATGTCGCTCGTGTCTAAATTGTCAACAGGTGAAATATGAGCACCAGAGACCTGGTGGTGTATTCCAGAGGATTGAAATTCCCGAGTGGAAATGGGAGCGGATCACTATGGACTTCGTTATTGGACTTCCTTTGACTCGGAGGAAATTTGATGCTATTTGGGTCATTGTTGATAGGCTGACCAAGTCAGCACACTTTATTCCAGTATCTGTCTCCTACTCGTCGGAGAGGTTAGCGGAAGTTTACATTAGGGAGATTGTTCGTCTTCATGGGGTGCTAGTATCTATTATCTCTGATCGGGGTACGCAGTTTACCTCGCGGTTCTGGAGAGCGGTCCAGCAGGAGTTAGGCACCCAGGTTCAGTTGAGTACAGCATTTCATCCTCAGACGGATGGCCAGTCCGAGAGGACTATTCAGATTCTAGAGGACATGCTTCGAGCCCGTGTTATTGATTTCGGAGGCTCGTGGGACCAGTTTCTGCCATTAGCAGAGTTCGCCTACAATAACAGTTACCAGTCTAGCATCCGGATGGCTCCGTATGAGGCGTTGTATGGTAGGCGATGTCGATCACCAGTTGGATGGTTTGAACCGGGAGAGGCTCGGTTGTTAGGTACAGACTTAGTTCAGGAGGCCTTGGATAAGGTCAAGACTATTCGAGAGAGATTGCGTTCAGCTCAGTCCAGGCAGAAGACTTATGCGGATCGTAAGGTTCGAGATGTAGATTTCATGGTTGGCGAACGAGTATTGCTCCGAGTGTCGCCTATGAAGCGTGTGATGAGGTTCGGGAAGAAGGGCAAGCTCAGCCCTAGGTATATTGGTCCATTTGAGATTCTAGACAGAGTGGGAGGGGTGGCTTACAGATTAGCTTTGCCGCCTAGCTTATCAGCCGTGCATCCAGTTTTTCACGTATCTATGCTTCGGAGATACCACGGCGATCCCACACATGTGTTAGACTTCAATACTGTCCAATTGGACAATGATCTATCTTACGAGGAGGAGCCGTTGGCCATTCTAGACCGGCAGGTTCGACAGTTGAGGTCGAAGAGTTATCCTTCTGTGCGTGTTCAGTGGAGAGGTCAGCCTCCTGAGGCATCGACCTGGGAGTCCGAGTCCGATATGCGGAGCCGCTACCCACATTTGTTTCCTGACTCAGGTACTTCTTTCTTTTGTCCGTTCGAGGACGAACGGTTGTTTTAGAGGTGGAGTTTGTGACTACCCAAAGGGTCATCACTTGTTTTATTAATCATTCCGAGATTTTGAGGTCTTGAAAACCTCATTTATAGTTGCCTCAATCTGCGTGCACAGTCCGGGCACAAAGCTGGAAAATTTTTATGTGGAAATATGTGAAATATGTGAAAAAGTTGAAGAATTTTGATATTAATATTGATATGGTTGACTTTGGTCAACATTTTTGGTAAACGGACCCGGATCCGTGATTTGACGGTCTCAGAAATCCGTAGAAAAATATGGAACTTGGGCGTATGCCCGGAATTGAAATCCGAGGTCTAGAACCCCGGTAAAAGAATTTTTCTGTTAAATTGTTTTCTGAAAATGTTTAAGGAAAATGAAACTGATTTTTTATTAAAAAGTACTGGTATCCGGTTCGTATTTTGGTTCCGACGCCCGGTACAGGTCATATATATTGGTTAAGCGCTTCCTGGAAAGTTTGGTTGAAAACGGACGTCGTTTGACGTTTTTCGGCCTTAAATTGGAAATTTTGAAAGTTATGAAAATTTGAAAGAATTCTTGAGTTTTAAGTCTCAATTCATGGATTTTGATGTTATTTTAGCGATTTGATCGCGCGAGCAAGTTCGTATGATGTTTTTAAGTTAGTGTGCATATTTGGTTTGGAGCCCCGAGGGCTCGGGAGTGTTTCGGAGGTGGTTCGGGGTGTTTTTGAACTTAAGAAAAACTGCAGAAATCTGCAGCAGGCAATTCTTCATCGCGTTCGCGTCCAGGTGGTCGCGTTCGCGATGGTCAACTTATTTCCTTCAACGCGTTCGCGTCCAGGTAGTCGCGTTCGCGATGGCCAACCATTTCCTTCATCGCGTTTGCGTACCTCTCCCCGTGATCGCGTAGTATTAAATTTGAACCCAACCCTTTCCTATACGCGTTCGCGTGGCTGTTCCCGCGTACGCGTAGACCAAATTGTAAGCCCTCAGAATTTTCTCTTCGCGTTCACGACAGGCGCTATGCGAACGCGATGTGTAACATCGTTTCTTCATCGCGAACGCGACCGGGGTGTCGCGAACGCGATGAAGAAATTATTGCCCGGTGAATTTAATCCCAAAACAGAACACTTACGGGATTTTATCCCATTTTCACAAAACTCTCTCTTCTCCACAGCTTCTTGGGCGATTCTTGAGCAATCCTTCTTCATACTTCTTGGGTAAGTGATTCTTGACTCTTTTTCTTCATTTTCCATCAATATTATTTGAATTCCTAAGCCTAAACATGTGTAAATGAGTAGAAAAATTAGAGAATCAAGTTTAATAAGGGTTTCAAAGAATTTCCGATCTAGACCACGTTTTGGAGTCGAACTTAAGAACAAATTGTATATTTGAACTCATGGAAGATTGGGTGAACTTATTTTGGTTCGAAACTTGAGTTTCGATTATGTGGGCTCGGGGTCAATTTTTACTATTCCGGGCAGAATGTTGTAAAAATCATATTTAGCAATATGAATTAGTTTGTTGAGTAGTATTGATGATATTAAATCAATTGTGTATAGATACGATTGGATTGGAGTCAAATTCGAAAGGAAAAGGCATTGCTACGGATTGAATCGTTCGTAAACTTTCGAGGTAAGTGTTTGTTCTATCCTAGTTTGTAGGAATAAGAATTCAGTTATGAATAAATTGTTGATTAAGAGTTATTGGTGTTATGCCGGTAATGAAGATAAATTGTTGAAATTATTATCAATTATTGGTTTAAAACCGATAATTATAAATATTGTTGATATAGATATTATTGGCTAAATGCCGGTAATATATATATTTATGAATTGGGATCGTGTGGCGCGCCGACCACTTATATATTTATGAATTGGGATCGTGTGGCGCGCCGACCACTTATATATTTATGAATTGGGATCGTGTGGCGCGCCGACCACTTATATATTTATGAATTGGGATCGTGTGGCACGCCGACCACAAAGTGATTTAAATCTTGGCATTGGCCATAGTTGCCGATAGTCTATTGATATATTTGGGAGTGGGTGGTACGCCTACCACAAGATGTAATTACTGTGATTGTTGGGAGCGGGTGGTACGCCTACCACGAGATATGAAATGAGAAAGGATCTGAGACATGAAAGTAAGATTTATTCTGTTGATTATATTATTCTGGATATCACGAGTTATTGACTATTATTTCAGAGCAAAGTCTTTCCTTATAAATATTTTGTATATATATATATATATATGTATTGTAACTGTACAGGTTTAAGTGGGTGACTGGCCTTAGCCTTGTCACTAGTTCGCTGGGATAGGCCAGGCACTTACCAGCACATGGGGTCGGTTGTGCTTATACTACACTCTGCGCTCTATTTGCGCAGATACAGGTTACGGACAGCAACAGCGGCAATAGCGACTTGTGGATTTTCCGACTAGTGAGATTACGAGGTAGCCTTGCAGGCGTCCGAAGGACCCGTTGTCTCTTCTATCTATGCTTTTCATTCTGTTATCTCTTGTAATCGAGATAAACAACTTGTATTTTCTTTCAGATAATTATGTGTATTATTCTTAGAAGTTCGTGAGTATTGTGATACCAGTCTTGGGTAGTGTATCATGTTTGGGTTTTCTTTATCATATTTGACGAAGTCTTCCGCTAATTTTGATTATTCCGCTGTAATTTATATGTTTTTAATAATAAGTCATAATAAGAAATTGGTAATTTATGGAGATATAATTAATATTTGGCTTGCCTAGCTTCCATTTAGTAGGCGCCATCATGACCCCGATGGTGGAAAATCCGGGTCGTGACAGTAGGATTAACAACTGAGCATGTAGGAAATATGCCTATAGGAATTCATACTTCTGCATACAATAATGTCGTTAGGCAAATAACTAGTTCTAACAACCAAGTAGCATATTATTACCATGTCTATAGTATTCATCTTTAAAGGGTTTCGCATATAAAGCATGCCTATAAGAACTTCGAACCTAAGCTGTTTTCGCTTGATTAAAACAACATTCACTTTTCAAAATTAGCATTTACTAAAATAGCAGATATTTTCTAGATAAATCTGCATTTTTCTGAAAATCATATAACCCCATTCCCCAAATAACCCGCATGTCTTTTGAAGTTCAATTCTTTTCTGATTAAACCTTTTCAAAATAGTAAACTTCTTCTCCTAAAACTCCTTTTTACTCTGTAGCTTTGCTCCATAATCAGTTTTATGTTCTAAAACAAGTAATTCTATCTGACACTTAGATAAAAGGATTAACTAATAAATTAGACAGGTTTTAGTCAACTACATTCGAGCGAGCCTAATGTAGACTTTCCGTCTAGAAATATGTATTGAACAAGTCTGTTCATCGCTTTATTTAATTAAGACCAAACCAGTACGTGTAAGGTATGCTAAACTCTATGTCCTTTATTTGAGTTAAGGAGGTTTAATTGAGCCTTACCTGCTTATTTACTTTCTCCTGTATTTGCATTATGTGTTTTGATTGACGCCTTAGTATTTTTTACTTTGTAAACTCTTTAAAGCCCCAAACCCTTTCTCTGTAGGACTAGTAGTCCAATTGCCTCCGGGACTGATAGGGTTGGGACGGGTAATAGCATGCAATAATTAACAATACTATTTCGCACTTTAATACATTAACAGGGTGGGAAAGTGTAGACATAGAGATGATGATCACGCGATAACACCATGCATACGATTGGCTACCGGTGGTGTGGATGATCCATGTATTTTAAAAACCTAGGATCCCCTTTTGCCTTACGTAATTATTTTCAGATTGTCAATATTTAGTTCTTTAAAATTTTGCATTGTTGTTTTAGTCATTAAAATTCCCCCTTTAATTTTTGCACTGCCCTTCCCTCTAATTGGTATTCATTATTTGATCCCATTTTATCTGCATTCTTGCCAATAATTAGGATGTCACATATTTAAATTTCAGCATGTTTAGTAACCTTTATGCATACCTTCTTGCAGTCTTTATGTGAAATCGTCTTGTATGTTTTCTTGCTTTAATGTCACAATTATAGCATGGCCAGGAACCATACTAGTGGAGGGGTGTCTAACACCTTCCCCTCGAGATAATTTTTAACTCTTACTTGGACTCTAGTTTTTCATGTCAAACTCTTCCTTAAAGTGTCCTAATGCACTATAATCATTAGGTGGCAACTCTTCCAATCCATAAATCCAATTCCCAAACGGGAATAGAGTTGTCTTTTTCAAATATCGTAAACCCGATCTTTCGCCTTTCGCGAGAAAAAAAGGGAGCATCGACAAGGCTGAGCCTTGGTCTGCCCCCCTCCTCCGGTTTTAATTTGCCATACAAAATTGGAGAAGCCTGAGTTTGACCATATACGGATTGTCACCTCATTTTCTATAGTGTAATGACAAGAAACGAATTGAGCCTTCGAACTTCCCTCGGTTTACCATGATGTAAGCATCATGTATCAAGCAGTCAAAGTGACTGAAACCTCTTGTCGGTTCAATTTTTGTAGGCATTTAATGCGGGTCAATCGACCGTCCACTACCAGTATTGAATCCTTGTTGCGAAACCAATCTTCATTTTTGTTCATTTTTTCAAACTTTACTTTCAATCTCCTTCATCCTAATCTCCACAGTTCTTTGCCTTCTCTAGATCTTTGTATTTTTAATTTCCTGGGTTTCTTTACTTGCTTCTTCAAAAAATATCCGAGCATTGATCCTCCATTTTGTTCTTCCCATCTACAAAATGGCTAAGACCTCAAAAATTGTCCCACACAAGAAAAGCTCTTCTTCATCAAAGCCAACCGGCATCGTAGCTCCGACGGAACATCCCCTTGAGGACTTCATTCCGACAAAGTGCTCCATTGCTGCTGATTTTAAGCTGGAGAATTCACTCTCGATACCGGGTCGATGCAAACCAATGTCAAGATACATATGTACGATTATAGAAGATCTCCTCGAGAAGGTAAAAGAGGAGTGCAACCGAGTAGGCAAAGATGTAGTAGTTCTTACCCCTGAGGAATCCATCACAAGTCATGTGGATGGGTATCTAAGTGTCTATACTTACCCCTTCGTGATAGATCCCTAAGACCCTATCATCATCGCCTTTTGCAAGAGGTACGATGTCACTCTTGGCCAAATCTATCCATCATTCTGGAGGATCATGATCCTCCTTATATCTTTTGCATGCAAGATTGAGGGGCATCCCTTCACCCTTGATCACCTTATGCGTCTCTACAACCCTAATTTTATCATGGAGGCATGATCAAGCTTTACCTCCAGGCCACCAAACCCCTGTTCTCGATCATAAACGAGACCCAAGGCCGAGGATGGATGGGTAGATTGTCTGACAAAAGGACTTCTGACCTAATCCATGTAGCTGATCCCTAAAAACTAGAACATAAATCATAAGTATTGCTTCGCCTTGAATATCTAACTTTTCTATTTTGCTTCTTATATTGCTTCCTCATCTAAGCCTTTGTGTTGTAGTTGTGCCTATTATTTTGGAGGTGATCCCTGATCTCGAGCAATGGGTCAGGGGCTTGGTGTCAGAGGTCATTGTCACGCCCCAACCTTGGGAGGCATTGCTGGGACCCGATGTCGCACTGGCCCGAGTGAACCACTCTAAAACGTATTCATTGCTTTTGTAACTATCATGGCACAACATGTCCATAACTCATAATGTACAATTATAAGTGGACAAAATTGTATCACTGAACCATTTTTTCTATATAACGTCATCTGGTCATGGGCCAATGTGCATGTATAAATGCATGCAATGCATATGAAGTACGTTAATAAAATTTTCTCAGGGTACCATAGAGCTGAGCCGTAAGAAGTCAGTATGAAGCTTTCTTGATGTTATGCCCCGCAATATTATGTTGATATTACGTCCCACAATATTATATTACGATTATGTTACGTCTTGCAGTATTTTATTACGAGGATGTTGCGCCTTACAGTATTACATTACGATGATGTTACGCTTTGCGGTATTAAATTATGATGATTTTGCACCCTGTAGTGTAGTACATTTAATTTGTCGAAAGGTAATTGACATCAGTCTAAGGAAAAGATTATTTGGAGATTATAAGAATTATGCTATTTCAAACAAGTAATGAGTAAATTCGTGATGGTGAGAGGATAAGCAAATCGAAGAAAATGAATTTCCTTGAAGTTCGACATTTTGGGATAAAATACGGTCCGGGCTATAATACCGGGTATTTATGGACTAGTATCATATAAGATATTATAGGACCGTGATAGTATGATGTATAAACTATATTAAAAAAAAATGGAAAAGGTCCAAATATACCCCTGAACTTTACGATAAGGTCTATATATAACCCTCGTTAAAAGTTTGGCTCAAATCCAACCATGCCGTTACACTATTGGCCCGGATACCCCCTTTATTTTAAACGGAGTCAAATAACCTCTTGGACTTTACGATAAGGTCTATATATAACCTTCGTCTTTTTAACAATTTTTTTTTGCAAGAAATGAAATTGTTTTATTAAAAGTAATTTTCAGTTCTTAAAAAATGAAAATATTTTGTTAAAAAATAAATTTTTTATCTTTTATTTTTTTAAAAATAGTTTTTTCAAATTTATTTTCTAGTTCTTACAAAACAAATCTTTTAATAAACTGAAAACGAAGAAAAATAATATTTTTCAAAAGTGAAAATAATTTGTTGAAAATATTTTATTCAGTTTTTGAAAAACAAAAATATTTTTTTAAAAACTGAAAATGTTCTAATTTCTCTGTTTTACATTTTTTGAGTTTTTACAAAGAAAAAATATTTTTTTAAAAAATGATTTTTGCAAATATGTTTTTACAAAAAGAAAATATTTTGTAAAACTTTAAAAAAAAAATTGCAAAAATCATTTTTTTAACAAAAAAATTTTATTTTGTAAAAACATATTTGTAAAAACTGAAAATGTAAAACAAAGGAATTAGAACATTTTCGGTTTTTAATATTCGCTTTTGAAAAATGTTTTTTGCAACTTCGTTTTTCAGTTTTTTAAATTTTTTTTTTTTTTTGTAAAATCTGGAAAAATAAATTTGTAAAAGCTATTTTTTTGTTTGTAAAAACAAGAAAAACAATTCGTTTTTTAATAAATATTTTCGTTAGAAAATTATTTTCAACAAAATATTTTCAGTTTTTAACAAAAAAAAAATTGTTAAAAAAATAAGGGTTATAAATAGACCTTATCGTAATGTTCATGGGGTATTTGACTCCGTTTAATACAAAAGGGGTATCCGGACCTATAGTGTAACGGCAAGGATAAATTTGGGCCAAACTTCTAACGAGTGTTATATATAGACCTTATCGTAAAGTTAGGGGGTATTTGGACCTTTTTCCGTTGAAACAATAAATAAGATTGTAAGTAATTTAAGAAAAGTATTCATTTCGCAGGTAATTAATTAATTATCAAGTAACGGGACATTACCTAATAGGTGGATAATGATTAATATTTTCCAGCCCACCCCACGTGGGGCCTCTATGTCTATGTACGTATGGCTCATACAATGGGGAAAGGTGGCAAATAGTGAGGAACTCAAAATTTAAGTTCTTAGTCATAAAGAATCCAAAACTTAAGTCTTCAAGGTTAAACTGTTTTCAACGTTGAAGACTTCAAGACAGAAGCCTTCATGATCCAAGTCTTGAATTTATTAGAATCAAGGACGTTCATATCCAAAGATCAAGAAACAGATACCATTTTCTTAGTTCAAAATACGTTAGGAACAGAAGCTAAAATTCAATTCACGAAGGCTTCCAAGGAGAATTTGTTAAGATAGTAGCAACGTAAAATTTTAAAATATTAAAAGAGTGCGGTGAAATTTTCTTCAAGAATATTATCCGGAGTTTTTTCTACTCCAGATATGTTAAGGCTATTTTTTTACATGATCTATACAACACAACGAAATATGCGAATGCACAATTTCCATACATGATTCTACTCATAGAAATATTAGAGATGCTTATGTTCTTGAATCCTCATGTATCATATTATTCTATCATCTGTTCATGGTTCACAGAAAAATGCGTAAGTTGAAAATGTTTACTTCATAATATTATACAAAGGCATAATGGTCTTATGACACTCTAAGTGATTTTATTGACGTACTTTTCATGTATTACATTCATGTACATTGACTCATGACCAGATGGCGTTATATACACGTGTATATATGTATATGGGATATGGAAAGGTTATGACGTTATATAGGCACCACCACCTGATCAGCTGGTATACATTGATGATTTTTCTACAGTGTCCGAGATGATATGATCGGATGCCCTTAGAGGCTTGATGATGTTATGAACGCATACAACCATGCATGGCATGATATTTACACGCATATGCATGATATTATAATATTAAATTATTCACGAAGTTATTCAGGTATACATGTTGAGTCTTTTACTCCATGTTTCTCTCATATCTACTAGTTACTAATTTTCATTACGTACATACTCGGTAAATTATTTGAAACGACGTCCCTTTTTCTTGGGAATGCAGAGTTTCATGCATGTAGGTCCTGAT
Source organism: Nicotiana noctiflora (assembly GCA_032618575.1). Taxonomy (NCBI): domain Eukaryota; kingdom Viridiplantae; phylum Streptophyta; class Magnoliopsida; order Solanales; family Solanaceae; genus Nicotiana; species Nicotiana noctiflora. The sequence goes on along the minus strand of JASVEL010011312.1, from coordinate 22,812 downwards.
AGACAGGTCGAGAGTCCTCCAAGTAGGCTGTCAGCTCAATAGAAGGTGTTGGTGTGCTCCATTTACTCCGAAGTTGTTTCTTTGATCAGTGTGATTAGTACATGATTTGATTGGTATGTCGGGACTCTTTCCTGACCTTCATGATATTATGTGTTCTAAGAGGCTTGTAGATAGATGACATGTACATGGGTACTTGTATGGCATTGTTGTCCTGCGTTTTGAGTATATAAAGAATCATGCCGACCTTATAGGCCCGTACCTAATATGTATAAGTTCATATTCCCTCATGCTTTATTCCGGTTCATTTACCTGTAATAGAATGATATAAAAAATAGGTTATGTTGGTACTCGATTGAGTAAGGTACCGGGTGCCCGTCGTAGCCAATCGGTTTGGGTCGTGACAGTCATACTCCGAGCGTGCTTGGATGAAAATATCGAAGGGCCAATGGGAGGCCCGTAACCATGGTAATCTTCTCTTCTTAGGACGGTTTCCATTCGAAATTTGCACTGGACTTACTCATTTTTTACCTTTGTAGGCCTACGGAAGTATGTACCATTAAGGCCCCCCTTTGCTGAAGAAGAGGTACTTTACCTTACACCTGCTCCGAATCAGACCAAGGAGAAAAGGAGAAAAAAAGGCTCCAATTTCTCCAGGTCCAGATGAGACTAAAGAAGACAAACAAGAAGAAGACTCCAGGATGGTGACCCGTGTGCGAGCTGGCACCAAGATTCAAGGAACCACTAGGGTCGGGGGGGGGGGAGGGCGAAACTACTTTACACTGACCTAATGAGCTCGAGGCAAAAAAAAGCTAAAGATGATTCACTTGGAGGTGGGAAGGCTATCGAGGATGTGGTCGAAGATGGTGAAGAAACTGGGCTCGAGGCTCCCTAGAACGGAGGCGATGGCTCGAAAGACCCACTAAGGGCAGTAGAGATCGGGGATTCCCCCTTGTTCCCTCCAGTTTATGATTCGATGTCATATGATGCTCAGGCTGTGGAGAATTGTTACGGGGAAGGAGTCCACAGAGAGGAAGATTTTTTCCATGGTTATTTTGTTGAGGTAGAAGATGTCACCGGTTTGGGTGACTGGGATGTACCGAGGAAGAGCTTGAGTGAGGTTTCTTTGAGCTTTATACTGACCAACCAATTCCCCGCCTCCAGTGTCGATCCCTAGTATAAGCGCCCATTTATCATCTTCGTCTGGAGGATGCTCGAGTTTTCTCTGTCCTTGGGTGGATAGCTATCCCCTATAATTGCTCACTCAAGAGGACCAAGCCAAGATGGATGAAGTGTAAGTTGCTTGATTGTTCAACGAGACCCAACACGTTCTGAATCGGGTAAGTTTAAGGGTCATTCCATTATCTCTTTACACCTTTAAATCATAGGCATTACGCTTTCTTCCTTTCTTGTAGGTTTCGGTGTTGCACCATGAGGCCTTTCTTCGAATCCGAGTGGAGTGCAAGGCTTAGTTCCGAGGCCTCACTGAGAAATGTGATACCTACAAGCTTCTCAGAAGCTTCAGGTAGACTTGGTGGCGGCTCAAGATGAGCATGCTGAGATGGACGAGCAGGTATTCCGAGCCCTTTATAATAGTGAGGATGAGCTGGAGAAAACATCTAACAATCCGATTCTACAGGTTCAACAAATTCTTGAAAAGATCAAGGACCATCAAAGGCAAATAGATCAAGTACGAGCCGAGGCAGAAGAGTTCAAGAGGTGTATGGACCATTTGGCTGCCCAAAAGGAGGTCATTCAAGCAGAGTTGGATTCGGAAGAGTTTTATGGTCTACAAGAGAGAATGCCTTGGTTCAATCAAAGAATGTCGAAGATATTGAATCCCATTTAGCCAACTTGGCCAAATAGGCCAGGTTTGAGGCGGCCATCGCCAATATTAAGGCTCAGGATAATGCGACCTAATACAAGGCCAATGTTGAAACCACCCTAGCACAAGCCAAGAGCATTGTGGATCATGCAAAATGGCAGGCTCGAAGGAGGCCCTTGAGGGGGCCTGTTATCAAAGCTTCTATATATCGACTGAAATCGAGGTTGCCGGGGCAGAAGAAATGAAGGCTCGAAAACTGGCTTTTCTTGGGGAGGACTCTGAGGTTTTGAGTGGATCTGGTGAAGAAGACTCCGAGGGTAAAGATGCTTCCTCCGATAAGGACCATGTCGCTTAGACTTAGTGATTTTTTATTTTTCCATCAAGGTTGCCTACTTTTGTAAAGAATTATTAATCGGGCCATATGGCCCTTGTAAAAGATATGGATGGATATATGAAACTTCTTCTTTTCCATGGCCTATGACTCTGTTGTCTTTTTTTTTTGTAAGGGTCTAATACCTTAGCATAAGATCGTGAAGTTGTGTTCAAGGGTCTGAGGTTTGGGGGCTGATAATAGGCCTTACCTTTGACCTTTTCTAATCGATGGATCCTGAATGATAACTCGAACTTGAGTTTATGTAGCCCTTAAGCTTAATGATCGAGTGAGCACATGCTCAAACTCAAAAATTAGTTAATCCTTAGGCTTTCTAGTCGAGTGAGAAGGATCTCTCGATCTCGAATTGAAAGTAGCCCTTAGGACTTCGTAAATTTTGTATTCGGCCAATATGGCCTTTGTAAAAAGATCATTTAATCATATATATATATATATATATATATATATATATATATATATATATATATATATATATATATATATATATAGTATATATATATATATATATATATATAAGTATTTTATACAATTTTTTCTTTTAAAGTTTTCCTTTGTTTATCATTCACATTCACAAAGGTTGTAATGCCTTATCATGAAGTAAGGAACAGTTCGAGAGTTCGAACAATTTTGTACACATTAGAGTTTTTGAGGCCTGATATGGTCGAAGCCTTTTATGATTTCGCTGGGGGTAGCCCGTTTAATCGATTTATGAAAGAATTCGAAAGTATATTTTGTTACCAAATTCGGACATCTCCGAACCATGTAAATTTGGCCGTGGCTTCTATAGTCTGGGATTTCCCCCTTGGGCTTCTTTTCCCGTTTCACTTCGAGCTTGCCCGAAGTGTCAGTCCCTGAGTGGGGAGTCCGTGGTCTATAAAGATCGAGAGTTTCCTAAAAGGTCTTATGATATCCAAGTTTTAATGATTCAGTCTCATTTATTTTTCTGATAGAAGTCCCCGAGCACGAGGGTTAATTATTCGACTCTAGTTATAATCGGCCTTTGAGCCTGTTTGCATAATGGATTGAGGGTATGAAATTTTAAAGTAGAATTTTTTTCTAAGGCATGAGATATTGGCAAGGAAAAATACCTCTCTTTATAATTGATTATACATGCCTGCATGTTCTGTGCCAGGGCTCGAGAAAACTACACGGGCACGAATCATTTTACCATTTGGCCCTTATAAATTTTCCTATCGAGACCCTGATGCCATGAAGTAATTTCCTGGCAACAATATCGACATTCAAGGGTAATGCCCCCCCCCCCCCGGTATTCAAGGTTGATTGTAAAGAAGCCTCGGATACTATTGACTTGTTCTAAGTCAGCATGATCAATGGTTTCCTCATTAAAAACCTCATAGGAAAACAATTTGTGACAAAACCGGTCTAAGGGAAAAAGCGTGCAATGCACGCTTTTAGACCTAAAGATTTGGTACCGAGGGGTCCATTGCTGTTTCTGATCGAACACCTATAAGATTTAGTTCAAAAATATAAATGAAAATGGACGTGGTCGTACCTTAGCACTAGTATCATTTTAAGTGTGATACATTCCAATTGCTCGGTATTTGTTCGTGTTCATCATGCCGAGCTTGTAGGATCCATTTCTTGTGACTTCGAGAATCTGGTATCATCCTTTGTAGTTTGGACCTATTTTCCTTCATTTGGATTTTGGGTGTTTAGCATCACCTTCCTTAGTACAGAGTCCCCGACAATAAAGTGTCAAAGTTTGGCCTTTTGATTGTAATACCTCTGAATTTGTTGTTTTTGGGTGGCCAATCAAACGAAGTTCACGTTGTTCATCCAGTAGTTCCAAGCTCGTATTCATGACCTTGTCATTTGATTCCTTCATCATGTATTGTAATCTGATGCTAGGATCCCCAACTTCGACAGGTATTAAAGATTCGATGTTATAAACCAAAGAGAATGGGGTAGCTCTGGTACTGGACTTCGAAGTTATGCGATACGTCCAAAGGACTTTGGGCAGGACTTCTCTCCATTTTCCTTTAGCGTCGGTCAACCTTTTCTTGAGATTTTCTATTATGGTTTTATTGGTTGATTTAGCTTGCCCATTTCCAATGGGGTGATAAGGTGTTCATAAGATCGTTTTAATCTTGAGGCCTTTGAGATATTTTGTCACCTTACTGCCGAAAATTGTTTTCCGTTGTCACATGCAATTCGGATGGTATCCCGAATCGACATACAATATGGTCCCAAATAAATTCGATGACTTCTTTTTCCCTGACCTTCTGGTAGACTTGTGCTTCAGCCCACTTAGAGTAATATTCAGTCATAAATAAAATAAAGTGAACTTACCTAGTGATGATGGAAGAGGGTCGATGATCCATCCCCCTTTTCAAGAATGGCTATGGGGACAAAACTGAATGTAATAGCTCCCCAGGTTGATAAATCAACAGGGCTTTTTTGCACAAACTCCTTCGCATCTGTTTCTATATCAATCCAGTAATAGCCGGCTCAAATTACCTTTCGAACCAATGATTCGGTGCTTGAGTGGTTCCCACATTTCCCTTCGTGGACTTCCCTCAAAACATACTCCATATCACCTAGTCCCAGACATATCACTAGCGGAACGTCAAACATACTCCTGAGTACCGTTCCATCTTCAGACAACCTAAATTATGTTGCATTCAAAAGCAGGGCCCTCGATTCTTTTGGATCTGAAGGAACTATTTCGTTCTTCAAATAATCTATGTACTGGTTTCTCCAATCCCAAGTCAATCTTGTGAAATTTATCTCGGCATGTCCTTCTTCGACTACTGACCTCATGAGTTGTACAATAGCCCCCAAATAAAGTTTGTTCTCTTCGACTGACCAACCTAGGTTTGTGAGGGTATCAACTTTGCTAATTTGATCTTGATGCACACGTTGCAAACTCCATTCTTTGAACCATCGTAGTGTTACGTGTAGTTTGTCCAAGTATCTTTGCATTCGGTCCTCCCTAACTTCAAAGGTCCCGTAAACCTGATTCACAATGAGGAAAGAGTTGCATTTAGCTTCGATCACCTTTTCTCCCAAGCCTTTGGCTAGTTCAAGACTTGCAATCATGGCCTCATATTTGGCCTTGTTGTTAGTCAATTTTACATTTCAAATATATTGCCTAACCACGTTACCTGTGGGTGGTTTCAGCACTATGACGATTCCAGACCCGTTTACATTCGAAGCACCATCCATAAAGAGGTTCCAGATCCCCGAAGATGTACCCAAGTTGACTAACAATTCTTTTTCAACCTCAAATACTAGGTCCGGTGTGAAGTCAGCCACAAAGTTTGCCAAGATTTGAGACTCGATGCCAACCCCGAATGTGTAGTTTTTTTGGTTGAGCTTCATATTATAATTCCTCAATATATCTAAAGTCTCATGCAAATGCTTCAAATGGTCCTCTGCTCGCAAGGACTTAACTAGCATATCATCAATATAAACTTCCACAGATTTCCCTATTTGTTGTTCGAACATTCGATTTACTAGGTGTTGATAGGTTTCCTCAGCATTTTCTAATCCGAGTGACATTTAGGTGCCATACTTAGTGATAAACAAGGTCTTTTCCTGGTCCTCCAGGTTCTTTTGTATTTGGTTGTACCAGGAGTTGGTATCGAGAAAATTGAGAGTTTCGTGGATGCCAGTGGCATCGATTATACGATCGATGTTAGGTAAAGGAAAGGAATCCTTTGGGCATGCTTTATTAAGGTCTTTATAATCTACACACATTTTTGTTTCCCTTCTTCGGGACTATTACTACATTCGCTAACCAATCAGGATATTTTACTTCCCGGATAGATCCTATTTTGAGAAGTTTGGTTACCTCATCTTTGATGAAAGCACTTTTTACCTCGAACTGAGGCCTCTTTTATTAATTCGTCAGGTAAAACATCAGGTCCAAACTTAGTTTATGAGTAGCGATCTCCAGTGGGATCCCTGTCATATCGAGATGGGACTAGGTAAAACAATCCATATTATCTTTAAGAAATTGAATAAGTTTTTTCCTGAGCTCGGGAGTTAACCCCGTGCCCAGGTATACCTTTCAATTGAGCAGATGCTCGATCAGCATAATTTGTTCCACCTCTTCAACCGTTGATTTTGTGGCATCAGAATCATTGGGGATTATGAAGGATCAAGATATCGTATAATCATCATCCTCATAAGTTCCTTGCTCCTCTAGTTAGATCAAGGCTGGTGGTTGTGGTTTCTATTTTGATTTTCATTTTCCCTTCGAATCCGATCCTTTTACTGATGAAAGTGCTGACACCAGTATTAATTCATCGATTGCAAACATCTCCTTGGCGGTGGGCTACTCCCCATATATTGTTTGACTCCCTCAGATGTCGGGAACTTCAGGACTCTGTGAAGGGTTGAGGGTAATGCCTTCATGTTATGGATCCAAGTCCATCTCAGTAGGGCGTTGTACCTCACGTCACCTTCAATCACATGGAATTTTATTTCTTGGATGGTTCTAGCCACGTTCACTAGCAAAATAATTACACCTTTGGTTGTTTTGCTTGCCATGTTGAAGTCGTTACATACTCGGGCTACAGGCACAATTTGACCTTGTAGACTGAGCTATTTTATGGCCCTCGATCAGATAATATTGGCCAAGCTACCTGATTAATCAAAACACGTTTAACTTGAATTTACTCGCAAGGACATATATTAGCAGTGCATCGTTATGTGGTTGTTCGATCCCTTTTGCATCCTCGTCATTGAAAGACAAGGTTGCTTCCAGTAAGTAGTCCCGAATTCTCTTTTCCCTTGTGATTGTCACCTTGGTGCGTTTAAATACGGTCATTGAGGAACATCAACTCCTCCGACGATCATATCAATCACATTTTATGGCTCTTCTTGCTCATTCTGTCTGTTTGATTATCTATTTTTAAAGTGGTTCTTAGGCCGTTCACTTAAGAATTTCCAAAGGTGCCCCTCGTTGAACAATCGGGCTACTTCCTCCCTTGGTTGTACAATCTTCTATTTTATGGCCATAGGTACCATGATACTTGCATATTTGGTTTGGATTTCTCTGAGTCGGGTCAGTATGTAGAGGTTGAGGCCATCTTATATCCTTGATACGTTCGGTGGCTGATATAATGGTTGACGTATCTACACTAAAGTTATATTCCAACAATCGTGGAGCTTCTGTGGGCCCGGCATACCTATCAAAACCACCCTTGCTCATGAGGCCCCGTGAACTTTGAACCTCGATCATTTCTCCTCTTATTTCGTGCAAAATACGGCTTCTGTTATACGGTTGATATTGATCTCTATCTGACCTTTGCTCTCAATCGTCACCCCTCTTGATTCTATTCACGAGCATGTCAGAATAAATTGACCCAGAAGGAGTCCCCCGTTGATCATCCTCAACCCTGGTCTTTGACTGATATTGATTATGTACATCGGCCCAAGTTATATCTGGATACTCGATCAAATTTTGTTTCAACTGCTATAAAGCTATGGAATTCCAAATGTTGTGACCTCGAGTGAAGGCTTGCACACCCTAATCATCGGTGACCGGTGGAAAATCCATTCTCTCCGTTTGGAATCGAGATACGAATTCCATCAGCATCTCATTATCTTTCTTTATTATCTTAAAAAGGTCCAACTTTCTTGTTGCAACCTTAATGGCTCCGACGAGCGCCTTTACAAAAGAATATTCAAGCATAGCAAAGGAATAAATGGAATTGGACGGTAAATTATGATGCGATATCATGGCATCTTTTTATAGAGTCTCCTCGAATTTCATCAGCAATAAGGATTTAATTTCGTCATCTTCCAAGTCATTTCCTTTGATGGTGCACGTATAGAAGATGATGTGTTCATTCGGATCAGTCGTCCCGTTATACTTAGGAATCTCGGGCATACGGAACTTCTTGGTAATTGGCTTCGGAGCCGTACTTGGGGGGAACGGTTTTTGTACAAATGTTTTAGAATCTAGTCCTCTCAATATCGGAGGTGCCTCCGGGATTTGGCCACCCTAGAGTTATAGGCTTCCACCTTATTATTTTCCTTGATCTTCTTTTCTCCTTTCTTGATCCACTTCGTCAACTCTTCGAGCATTTTTAGTATAGTGGATTTGTCTATGATTTCTTCTCATTCAATTTTCTCGAAGTCAAGTCGACCCTATGCACAATTTCTTGGGATGGCTCGAGTTCGGCCCTGCTTAGTGTGTGGTTCTAATTTTGGAGCTGAGTTTTTGCAGCTTGCTGGGCCTACATCATTTTGAAGATTACCCGTAGGCTAATCCCTCCATCTTCAGCACCATGCACATTCTGAGTAGTTGACCGGGTGCCCCCACGAACACTGCTTTCGGGATCGAAAGCCATGTTTCCATTGATGGCTAGATGTGATTGACGTCAATTGATTATGCAGCCGGAATTCCATCGGGGAAAGTAGGGGGTGCAATGTTACCTGGTGCAATGTTCACAATCTTGTCGTGGTGGCTGAGATCATTGTCAATGTGTTGAGGTGCTGACTGAGAGTTTGACATTTTTCAATCCTGTAATAAAAAACACTTCAAAGAATAAGCATAAAATGGTGCATGTTAAGAAAACTTTTACCGGGCAATGAATACTATCCTTAGCCCAGGGTGGGCGCCAAACTGTTTACACTTAAAATTGGATAACAATTAACTTATAAGTGGTTTTAAGGATACGCAATTCCACTTGTCACAAACTGAGAAATATGAAAACTAATGTTAGAGATTAACTATAAAGAAAAGCAAACCAATATAATAAGCAACTATGGTCTTCGATCAAGATTACCCTCGAACCAACAGAGTGTGCTAAAAAAGAGTATGAACCAAACAACATTGCTTAAGAGAGAAAATGTAATATATTGCCTTGTTTTGCGTGAATATGATGATTACAAAATGATTAGAATCCTCTTTATATAGTAGAGAAATTGTACTTATGGTACAATTCTAAATACAGAAGAAAATCCCATGATTGACTAAATGTCCGGTCTTGAATTGATACGTGCCGAGATTTTTGCCACGATCCTTGCCCGGTGATGTATATCTCGGGTTTCTGTTATTTGGTTTAGCATGCTTTCTTCGATCACGCTCGGTCCCTATCTTATATCGGTCTCGCTCACGGCTGGTCTCGATCTTGATCGGTCATCGACTCTCGAGCTTAGAGATCCATCTCCGTGCCATGGTCTGATGTAATGCGAGACCAACCCTTGGTCTGCCACCCAGTTTCAATTAGCCATAGAAAATTAGATAAGTCCGATTTTGACCGTATACAATTAGCATAGAAAATTCTTATATTGTTATTTTTTAAATTAAGTGTAATTTCATTGACAAAGAACTTCAGGATGTAAATTTCAACTGTGCGATTATGTCATCTAAATATTATTTCAAAATATAGATGTTGAAATGTATATCATGATCTCATGATCAAAAAAATATTTATGTATAACAATAGCTATATAGTACCATGCATCTCTATTTAAGTCGTCCTTATTTTAATAGTATTGTTAAAAGAGGAGACAGTAAGCGATATTGTTGATAGAAGTCAAGAGCATAAATGATGGAGTGCATGAAAATTTTCTGCACCTCACTCCTTTGTGTCTTATGTCATTATCCTCAACCCCTCCTTACTAACATTTTTATTGTGTTTGTATTATTACATAGTTTTTCCTTTTGTGTTAGCTCAAAAATTCTTACCGTTATTTTGCAGTATTCAAGTGTAATTTGACCAACAAAAAACTTCAAGCTGTTTTCTGGCATAAAATATATCTGTTAAAGTGTGTAACTATTTTATTTGAAGTTTCAAAATATATTTGTTGAAATATGTAATCAGCTTATCTAATTGTTTAAAATGTTATGTATTAATTATAATACTAACAACAACTAGTACTATCTTTATGTAAGTGGTCCTTATTTTAATAAATTTGTTAAAATTTGAAGAGGCAATGAGAGTTGTTATTGAGAGAAGATAGAGAGCACAGATGAAAGTGCATGTGAACTGTCTGCACCTCACTCCTTTGTGCTCTCTATCTTCTTTCATCATCCTCAACCCCTACTTGCTACTTACTAGCATGTTTATTGTGTTTGTCTCGTTACATACTTCTTTCTTTAGTTTTATATATTAGCTCAGAAAATTCTTGTACCGTTGTGAAGTCAAGTGTAATTTTACTAGTAACAAACGCAAACAATATAATACATCCATGAGAGTGCGTAATATTTCATCTAATAAAGTCTCAAAATACAATTAAATGTGTGTTCATATCATCCATAAGTTCAAATTATTACGTATCAGTTATGACATCACCAGCTAGTATAATCTTCGTGTAGTTATCCGTATTATTTTGTTACAGTAAATAATATATGGACGGACATTGTATTAGTAAAAATCTGACCATTCGGCAATAATTTCGTTCCTAGGAATTAACCTCATCGCGATCAATATGTGGTGAATAATCAACTTCGCTGATTTTCTATTTATGATAGCTGTCCTTAAAACAAATAAAGGGATCTCTCCACGAAAAACCCTGGGCCCACTCATGATGCGAAAGAGGGGTGTGAGAGTATAAAAACCAAGAAAGAAAACCCCTTAAGAGGGGCTTCTTCTGGTGCACAACTTGGATTACACCAAAGAACAATAAATTATACTCCTCAAAGGGAGCAATAAACAAGATCAAGGTAAGGTCACGACCTCCTCAGAGATAGAAATTTATACTCCTCAAGGGGAGCAATAAACAAGATCAATGTAAGGTCCCGAACCTCTTCAAGGAGAGGCAGGTCAAGTTATGTTGATGAATAAAATCTCGTTTATATCCCATAATAGATTATTTCTATGTCTCAAATTTATCTTTCGATTAAGTGATTAATTATGATTGGCTATGATTTACCCCTTGAATTACTTCAATTGATTTGCTTATAAAGTATTCATTAACTTTCCACACAAATAATTGGCGTCGTCTGTGGGGGTTTCCTAGACAAATTTCATAGTTTCTCCCTAGAGTCGAAGCCGGAGGAGCAATCCAACTTAAGCGAACCAAAAGAAGCATATCGACTGCTTGATACTCGAATGCTTCAAGGGAAACTGATATCCGAAAACAACCGAACAAGAAGAAGAAGTCCCCCCCCCCCCAGAAAAGAAGATATGAGGTATTTCCTTCACCCCTAACGCCGCGTCCGGCTGGAAACTGGCGCAGGGCTGTCTCGAGCAAAAACCAGGACTCAGGCTACATGCCTACGCCATCAAAATATAGCAGGTTCAACCTTAGTCGAACCAGGACTCAGGCTACGTGCCTTCATCATCAAAATAAAGCAGGTTCGACCTTAGTTGAACCGAGAGTCAGGCTGCGTGTCTTCGCCATCAAAATATACTAGGTTAAACCTTAGTCGAACCAGGACTCAGGCTACGTGCCTTCTCCATCAAAATATAGCAGGCGAACCGGGACTAAGGCTACATACCTTCGCCATCAAAATATAGCACGTTCAACCTTAGTCGAACCGGGACTCAGGATGCGTGCCTTTGCCAACAAAATATAACAGGTTCGACCTTAGTCAAACCGGGACTCAGGCTACATGAATTCTCTATCAAAGTGTAGCAGGTTCGACCTTAGTCGAACTGGGACTTAGGCTACGTCATTCGCCATCAAAGTGTAGCAGGTTCGACCTTAGTCGAACCGGGACTCAGGCTACGTGCCTTCGCCATCAAAGTATAACACGTTCGACCTTAGTCGAACCGGGACTCAGGCTACGTACCTTCGCCATCAAAATATAAGAAGTTCGACCTTAGTCAAACCAAGACTCAGGCTATGTGCCTTCACCATCAAAATATAACAGGTTCGACCATAGTCAAATCGGGACTCAGGCTACGTGCCTTCGCCATCAAAGTATAGCAGGTTCGACCTTAGTCGAACCGGGACTTAGGCTACGTGCCTTCGCCATCAAATATAATAGGTTCGACCTTAATCAAATCGGGACTCAGGCTACTTGACTTCGCCATCAGAATATAATAGGTTTGACCTTAGTTGAACCATGACTCAGGCTTTATGCCTTCACCATCAAAATATAACAGGTTTGACCTTAGTCAAACCTTGACTCAAGCTACGTGCCTTCGGTATCAAAATACAACATGTTCGACCTTAGTCTAGCTGGGACTTAGGTTACGTGCCTTCGTCACCAAAATATAACAGGTTCAACCTTAGTCGAACTGGAACTCAGGTTATGTGCCTTCACCATTAAAATATAACAGGTTCGACCTTAGTCAAACTAGGGCTCAATCTACGTGCCTTCTCCATCAAAATATAGCAGGCTTGACCTTAGTCGAACCGGGACTCAGGCTACGTGCCTTCTCCATCAAAATATAATAGGTTCGACCTTAGTCGAACCGAGACTCATGCTACGTGCTTTCGCCATCAAACTATATCAGTTTCGACCTTAGTCGAACTGGGACTCAGGCTATGTGCCTTTGCCATCAAAATATAGCTGGTTCGACCTTAGTCGAACCACAACTTTGGCTACGTGCCTTTGTCATCAAAATATAGCAGATTCAACCTTAGTCAAATCGGGACTCAAGCTTCATGCCTTTGCCATCAAAATATAGCAGGTTTGACCTTAGTTTAAGCGGGACTCAGACTACATGCTTTCGCCATCAAAATATAATGGGTTCGACAGGTCGAACCGGGACTCAGGCTACGCGCCTTCGCCATCAAAATATAGCAAGTTTGACCTTAGTCGAACCGGGACTTAGGCTACATGTCTTCGCCATTAAAATATGGTAGGTTTGACCTTAGTCGAACCGGGACTAAGGATACGTGCCTTCGCCACCAAAATATGTCAATTCAAACCTTGGTCGAACTGAGGTTCGGGCTAAGTACCCTCATCTAATGAGTTGCCGAATCCGACCCTGGCTACACTAGTTTTGGGACGGATAAAGACCAATTGCCACCATGGCAAGATGACCACTCTCCCCCCCTCCCCCCCAATCAAGTCAGATCGAAAGGCTACAGCCATCAGTCCAAAAAGGATATGAAGGCCACGTCAAATTAAAGGGCTGAGCACCCCTCCGAACATGCCCACAAATGTAAAGAAGAGAAACAAAAAATAGAGTAAAAGTAAGACAAATGATGAAGGAAAGAGCACAATTGTCGACAGAGTTAAAGACGCGGGTACTTCCTACTTACACCCAGCCCGTCCGGTAGAAACAAGAGAAAGAATATAAAAAATGCAAGGAAAAACCGAGCGCCAATCAACAAACAAAATAAAAGAAAAATATCAAACATCAATAACCAATATCTTCTTTACTCAGCGTCATCATCACCGTCATCGTCACTACCGCCCACGCCATCATCGGCCTCATGTGTTGCCACAGCATAACCATAATCGACACGAGAATCATAAGTCTTCTAGCGTGCCGCCTCGGATACGGTCTCAATTATAACACCTGCCTCTAATATGTTTTTGTAAACATCATGTTGAGCCTCAACATAGACCTAGAGATCATGAACCTGGGGTAAAACGACGGTATGAGATGAACCTACCTGGTTCTGCAGTCGCTGGTTCTCTTCCTACAAAACCGCGATCTGATCCAGCATAACCTGAGCATCCTGCTCAAGAATAACAATCCGCTCCTCAAACCCTGCCTCCTTAAGGGCCGCCGTCTCCCTCTCTGACTCAACATGGGACTCATGCACACAAATCGACTCCTCCATGACTACGGCTCTCGACGTGTAGCCTTTTCGCCGATATTTTAAGGTCGCAGCCTGTCTCTCCAGCTCCGCTAGTTTTTTGCCCTATTTCGCAGTCGCATTTGCAGCCTTAATCTGGTTATGTTCAGCATCCAGCTCCATCTCTCTCAACCTGCCCTGCAAGTACACTCACTAGGCTGCAACTCCCTTCCCCAACTCAAGCTCATCATCCTTTCGACGAATTTGCACTTCAAGAGCGCGCTAACCCTCAAGAGCTTGCAACAGCTGTTGGTCCCGCTTCGCCGGCTCCTCAAGCAAAACTTGATTTTCGGGCTCGTTTCATAAACGGTCACATAGCCCCCGGCACCGATCACGGTAACGAAGATACTTTCCCCGCATTTGTAGGAAGATCCTCGAGTGAACCTTGGCTCTACGGATACTCTCCACCTCCAACAAGTACGTCTGCAAAACAAAAACAAAGGCAAAGCTAAAATGGAAGGGGAAGAAGGACTTGGTGACACATTACGTAGCCGAAGGCCCATCAAGGCCACTTCGTCCATCACTTCAATATCCAAAATGCTCTTCAAATATGTGTTCTCAGCCTCCGAACATAACAACTCGAACCGCGATTCTAAGGTATTTCCTTCAGTCAAAAAATTTAAAGCCAAGGGAACCTCGATAAAACGGGCTGCCCCCCCCCCCCCCCTTCTTCGCCTGCACCGTAGAATTGGTGATACCCTACTCAAACATACGAATATCATCGGGGTCCAAATTAGACTCAGAATCACACTCGTCCTCCGCCACGTCCCTGTCCCTCGCCACCGTCGTTGATGTAGAGCAACTTGCCACATTGGTAATGGCACAACAGAAATCCTAACCACGTCCTGTGAGGGTCGGTCCTCCATCTCGACGGAAGGAACTTCAAACGGAGTCACCAAGGTAGCTACATTCCCATGTCCAGAACCGACGGGTCCAACTCCAACCAAATTATTTTTCCTGCCAGTAAGCGCCGCAGCCGCACCGCCCTCCATATCCGTCGGGGGAGAGTCTAGGTTGATCACCGATGGAGGAGCTGCCACAAATGCCACTCACCACTTCTGCGACAGCCTATCTTCCCCATTAATTGAAGGAAAGAACGCCCGAGGACAGACAAGCCCTGACGATATCTCATCTTGCAGTATAGCTCGAGGTGGGGACGTGGTCGTTGACAACTCAATCGACGCCACCCTCGATACTAGATGTGAAATAGGCACAGCAGCTAACCTAGAGATAGCACCCGGCCGACGGAATGCCAGTTGTGGGGCTTTGATGTGGCGTCGCCTCTCTGGATAGAATGAACAAACGAATCAACAGACATGGTCAGAACAAAACAAAATGATGAAGAGAGAGGTACGAATACCGATGGTATGAGGAAGCACTGCCTCAACCCAATCTCGGATCCCTTCCAAGGGAGGTGGTGGAAACATTTCAAGTGCAAAAATGAAGGCAAGTCGGTAGTTATAAGTACGAAGCATAACGAATGTCGAAATAAGGCGGATGCTCATTCAGGAACGAGGTCTCACATGCAAAATTCCACACTTTCGAGAATCCGGTTGGGTCCGCCACCAGGTACTCAGTCTGAATATAGAAGAAATTATCAAAGGGGTGACGAATATCCTCGTCATCCAGCCTAACCATCAAAACTTCGACCCTCGTAGGCATGCATGGATTATGGTACTGCAAAATTTTTGAGGAGCAAAGAGACTGAGCACATGTCTTAGAGTGGCCTCCCTACCCGCCAGCTCCGCATACTTGATGAACATAAGGAGCATCTTGTAGAGGGATGGATAAAGCTGAGTCGGGCATACCTCATAATAGTTGTAGAAGTCCACTATCAGCATTGGGGGGAGAGTGCACCCCACCTCAAAGATGTAAGCATAGAATGAGTAATACCCTCGAGGATCAATTTGCACCATGTCCTCGGTCTTCGCTAGAGCAATCTCAGCGTAATTCGGGATACGCCATTGTTCCTTCATTTAGGCTATCCCCACTTCCCCCATTAGAGAAGAAACATCTCCCTGTTCCCCGCCACCCGGTACACTGAAATCCATCAGTTGGTCTCCTGATCGAGGTAAGATTTCATCAACAGAAGGAATTTTTTTATCCTCCACCAATTCAAACCCTCGAGTTACCGGAAAGGGATCAACGAACGCCAAAGAATTGAGTGGGTGATTACCACAAGAAAAAGTGCCTACCATAATCGATTCACGAGCGAGCGAAAGAAGAATTTGGACGAGGGGAACGGAGAAATCAATGATGATGATGATTGAAAGAATAGAAAAAATTGATTTCGTAGAAGAAAAAACTTCTCGAAAATCCTCTCATAAGAGCAATGAATGTGTAAAGAATAAAATGACACGCCTTTTCGGTTATAAATAACAGACTTTGCCTGCACAAAATCCAACGATCGCCATTAATGCATAACCGTGTGCAAAACGGTTCACTTTCATGGAAACTTACACTATTGCGAACGGCCGTGCGAAGTGACACTCTGTTCACTAATCAAAAATTTATTATTAAGCGGGCTCCCCAGACCATGTAGTTCTATCCGCCCGTCTAAGTCAACGCATGCTCGACCCCGATGAGCGGAGGGACTAACTGTATTGGTAAAAATCTGACCATTCGGCAATAATTTCGTTCTTGGGAATTAACCGCATCGCGGCCAATCTGTGATAAATAGTCAATGCTGCTGATTTCCGATTTATAACAGCTGCCCTTAAAACAAATGAAGGGATCTCTCTACGAAAAACCCTGTGCTCACTCATGACGGGAAAGAGGGGTGTGAGACTATAAAAACCAAGAAAGAAATCCCCTCAAGAGGGGCTTCTTCTGGGACACAACTTGGATTACACCAGAGAACAATAAACTACACTCCTCAAGGGGAGCAATAAACAAGATCAATGTAAGGTCCTGACCTCCTGAGAAATAGAAATTTTTACACCTCAAGAGGAGCAATAAACAAGATCAATGTAAGGTCTTGAACCTCTTCAAGGAGAGGCACGTCAAGTTATGTTGATGAACAAAATCTCGTTTATATCGTCCCATAATGGATTATTTCTGTGTCTCAAATTTATCTTTTGATTTAGTGATTAATTATGATTGACAATGATTTACGCCTTGAATTTCTTCAATTGATTTGCTTATAAAGTATTCATTAACTTTCGACACAAAAAGACATGTTATCAGCGCACGAACTCCAGAATAAAATACTGGAGTTTAGGTTTTCTAACATAGAAGTCCAGTGTAAAGTCCTGGAGTTTAGAGATGATGAACAGACTAAAAACTGAATCTCTGACCTTGAAACATATTCTGCGCTGGGGTTCTAACGAAGAAGTGCAAAATCTTTAGTTTCCATCACTTTGAAATTGCCGCTTCATAAAAATCGAGCCTTTGTCAACTGAGAGAACACAATTTGCCATGAGAACTAGTCCAAAAAAAAAAACAAAGTCGTGGGAATCGTGGTCTTGTTTGAAGACCATCATTTTTTTCTTAACTTGTAAAATTTAGGGAGTGGTCGTGGAAAATAGTTTAGCTAAGGATATTTTTGTTTATATTTTATCTTCACGTTAAATAATAATATTTTAATTATTTATAAGTGCGAACTGTTTTTCAAGGTATCTTTTCTTATAGTAGGAAATATTGGGTTCATCCATACGGGTAGGGGTGGAAATTTGAGCCCAAAGCCATTCAACCTAAGGGTGTCTAACGGGTCGAGTTTAACCGTAACCAGACCGGTGCAGAATGGTTAAAATCGAAATCGGCCCGAACCGATACAAGGGGGCCCGATAGGGCTGGGTTAAAGGGGTAAGGGGTTGGTCCGTTCACCTATTTCAATCGCTTAACCAGACCGGTCAAACCCGTTAAATAGAAATACGGTAAAACAGGTTAAGTCGATCTGGACCGGACCGGCCCAGACCTGCTAAAGGCTAGATTCTTTTTTTTAAGTGTTGGTTACAGTTGGCAACAGTCACCTGTCAAGGAGTCGTTGCCCAACGGTTGATTTGCACAATTAGCCTTTATTTTTTCAAAATTAATACTTTTTGTAATTATAAATTTAAACCTTTGAAAAACTATAAATACACCCCCCTCATCTTCTTCGTTTCTTCACTCATCTCTCACTTCTCAAACTGAAATTCTCAATTCAGGTTAAATCACGCCCGTACTTCTGTGCGCTCATATGTTTGGGAGCACTTTGAGGTGGTAGAAGAAAATGAAGAAATTCATAAAGTAAAGTGCAAGAACTATGGCCGAGTCTTAAATCTTCGTCCAACATGTGGCACATGCAGTTTAAGGAGGCATATGAAGAGTTGTCTTGAGCGTCCTCCGAAAATTCTTATTTTAGTTGATTTGAGACAATTTGTGTTATTTTTAAATTATTAGACGTATGTATGCTTAATGTTTTAGTTTGTTAGATTCATTTGAAGTGTTATTATGCATGAAAATTTAGTTTACACTTTATTCATTAATTTACTTGTTAAATGTGAACTTCAATTTTATAATTTTGAAATAAATATAGCACTTGCAATTTATAAGTGTAATTTTTTTTCATCTTCGTTGTATTATATATATTTATATTAATATAACTTACAATAGTTATACAAAATACAAAAAAAAGAAATTAAAATTACACTAATCTGACCCGGCCTAGCCCCTTGTACCCGTAACCCGTACGGTTTATTTTTTACCTCGATGAACCCGAATCTGTTAAACCCGGTAAGTACCACCTCGGAACCGGCTCGGAACCCAACCCGTAGAGTAACTAATTTTTCCTACCCGGCCCATCCCGGCCCACCCGCTAGACACTCATAATTCAATCCACCTAACCCGTCCATAGATTAGTGGGTTGGGCTATAAACATTTAGCTCATGGGTCAATTTGGGCTAAGCCCAAGTTAACCCATTAAGTTTTATAACTCATTCTGACCATAAAGCAACTCAACTACAACTCATGAAACTCACCAAAAACAAATCACAACCCAACTTATCTATAAATTAAGTTAGTTGCTCCAATTTTACTTTTTTTTTTTTTGTATTTTTAATTTTCTGTTATTTTATTTTTCTACACCACCCACTCACCCTACCCTTACCTCTACCCCTGCAAACCCCTCAAAAAATGTTTTTTACTTTATTTTATTTTTTTGTATTTTTGATTTTTTGTTTTTTACTTTCGATTTTATGATAAGAGGTGTTGTGAAGTCCAATAGGGTTATTAGTTAACCCTAATACACTTAGTGTGTATACTAAAATAATACTCTGACCGGTATTTTCCACGTGCTCTTTCTCTCTCTCTATCCAAACAAGGGTTTAGACTGTGGAATTGAGGTTTTCTCCATTACACCATGACAACCATCGTCAACCAGTAGTTCCAGCCGTTGTTTATCCGTTCTTTCTGCTTCCGCTGCGCGAACTTGTAAGTTCTCATTTTATGATTTATGTGCTATCTAACGTGTTTATATTAACGTAATCCTTCACCTATATATACTATAATGGGAACTCATTAATTTGTTTTTCTAGATTTTGTAGTTTTCAAAAATCTGTAGGTTTTTCTTACAAATTGTATATATTCGGCCTTAAAAGCTCTTATTCCATTATTAATGCCTAAGATTAAGGGATCATTTCCTTTTTACACACTTCTCTTCATAGCATGTGCCATAATTTTTTTAGTTCGCAAATGTCCTCTTCTCTCTCTTCCATTATTGCATGTCTTTAACAACAACAAAAAAAAAACTGGTAAATTTG
Source organism: Nicotiana noctiflora (assembly GCA_032618575.1). NCBI lineage: Eukaryota > Viridiplantae > Streptophyta > Magnoliopsida > Solanales > Solanaceae > Nicotiana > Nicotiana noctiflora. The sequence continues at coordinate 3,179 of JASVEL010011312.1, read as the reverse complement.
CTTATCTGTTGAATGATTTTGGTTGGAAACTTCAAATATTGTATATAATGTCATAGTATATATTCTATACTCCGATTATCCTTATAACGTTAGGAAATTGATCCCTAATCTACCAAACCCAATTAAAACGAAAAATTTCCATAATAGCAAGAAAAGGAAACTTTTTCTTTGCAGTTAGAAATCTATACACACGGCATAGAATGTCATGCAATGACAAAAAAATTAGTTGCTAAAAATTTCTTCAACAATTCAAAATTATTAAACTCTAGCAAAATTATTACTAATAAGATATTGGATCATACACAATCTAATTGTGAAATTGGTCACAAACTTACAAGTGCTCATCACCACATACAATTATCATACATTTGTGATACAATTTTTGCGATTGCGAAGTTGGCAGAGAGCACAAGCGAGGAAGAAAGGCACAGGGAGCACGGGCGAGGAAGAAAGGCGGGTGAAAAGAGAGAGCTATAAGGTGGCAAGGAAGGAAGCGAAATTGGCGGTCACGGAGGCTAAAAACGCGGGTTTTGGTCGCATGTACGAGGAATTTGGGGAGAAAGGCGGGGACAAGAACTTATTTCGGTTAGCCAAAGTAAGGGAAAGGAAGGCGCGGGACCTGAACCAGGTTAGGTGCATCAAGGATGAAGATGGTAGAGTCCTGATGGGGGAATCTCAAGTCAAACAGAGATGGCAGGTGTACTTCCGAGACCTTCTCAATGATGAGGGGGACCAAAACATAGAACTAGGGGAGCTGGGGCATTCAGAGCGTCATAGAGACTTAGGGTACCGCAGGCGCATTAGGGAGGAAGAGGTCGTGGGGGATTTGCGTATGATGAGTAGAGGTCGAGCGACCGGGCCAGACGAAATCCCGGTGGAGTTCTGTAAATGCATGGGTAAGCCAAGAGTGGAGTGGCTCACCAGGTTGTTCAATGCGATCTTCAGGTCCAAAAGGATGCCGGAGGAGTGGATGTGGAGTATAGTGGTGCCCTTATATAATAACAAAGGGGATATCCAGTGTTGCAACAACTATAGGGGCATCAAATTAATAAGCCACACCAAAAAGGTTTGGGAGCGGGTGATCGAGGCCAGGGTGAGGGAGTCGACATCTATTTCCGTAAACCAGTTCGGTTTCATGGCGGTTCGATCCACTAGAGAAGCTATCCACCTTGTCAGGAGATTGGTGGAACAGTTCAGGGATATGAAGAAGGACCTACACATGGTGTTTATCGACTTGGAGAAGGCGTATGACAAGGTCCATAGGGAGGTACTATGGAGGTGCCTGGAGGTTAAGAGTGTGCTGGAAGCCAACATCAGAGTAATTAATGACATGTACGATGGAGCTAAGTCTAGGGTCAGGATAGTGGGTGGCGACTCAGACCATTTTCCGGTGGTTATGGGGCTCCATCAAGGATCTGCGCTTAGCCCCCTCTTGTTTTCCTTGGTGATGGATGCTTTGACGCGGCATATTCAAGGGGATGTACCTTGGTGTATGCCATTTGCTGATGACATAGTCCTGGTAGATGAGACGAGGGTCGGTGTTAACGAGAGGCTAGAGGAATGGAGACAGACTCTCGAGTCTAAGGGGTTTAAACTAAGCAGGTCTACGATAGAATATCTGGAGTGCAAGTTTAGCGTTGAGTCAAGCGAAGTGGGAGGGAGCGTGATGATTGGATCTCAGGCCATAGCCAAGAAGGATAGTTTCAGATACCTTGGATTGGTGATCCAGGGGGACGGGGATGTCACTCACCGTATAACGGCGGGGTAGTCGAAGTGGAGGCTTGCATGAGGAGTCTTGTGTGATAAGAAAGTTCCACAGAAACTCAAAGGGAAGTTTTATAGAGCTGTGGTTATACCTTCCATGTTGTATGGGACGGAGTGTTGGCCGGTGAAGAAATCTCATGTTCAGAGGATGATGGTTGAGGAGATGAGGATGCTTAGGTGGATGTGCGGGCTCACCAGGTTAGATAAGATTAGGAACAAAGTTATTCGGGAGAAGGTGGGGGTGGCCCCAGTGGATGAGAACATGCGAGAGGCGAGGCTTTGGTGGTTCGGGCATGTGTGGAGGAGAAGCCCCGACGCCCCGGTGAGGAGTTGTGAGCGGCTAGCGGTGGTCGGTGCGAGGTGAGGCAGAGGGAGGCCTAAGAGATACTGGGGAGAGGTAATTAGACAGGACATGGCCAGGATGCGGATTTCCGAGGACATGACCCTTGATAGGAAAGTCTGGAGGTCTAGTATCAGGGTTGTAGGATAGGGGCTTCTAGATTTTTCATACTCCTTTCCCGGGGTGAATGAGGCGTGGTAGGGCCGCCCATAGATGATTAGTTTGTGTTCTCTTTTGGTAGTCATTTCTGGTAGTTACTGTTTTGATACCATTGCATGCCTGTTTATTTATGGTACATATGCCTCTTATGTTTAGATAATTTTTATGAAATGTATGTTAGAGTAACTAATGCGGTTTTTATTTTTATTTTTGTTTTTGTTTGCTTTTTTTTTTCATGTGTCGAGGGTCGATTGGAAACAGTCTCTCTGCCCTCTCGGATAGAGGTAAGGCCCGTCTAGATATTATGCTCCCCAGACCCCACCTTGTGGGAATATATTGGGTTGTTGTTGTTGTTATTGTTGTTGTTGTTGTGATACAATTTTTGCAACAATTATGATACATCTTCTTCAAGTTTCCATCAAACCTCTAAACTTAAATTCTGATATAATATTATATTAGGTATTATTTTAGGTATTAATATATCATATACAAGTCAATTTTAGGTATTGATATATTTTATACAAGTCAAATATAATTGTGATACAATTATGAAACAAAAATGATAAAATTATCATACAATCATAATGCAATTCAAAAAAAATTCTTCTTCGAGTTTTAATATGAAATTTTACCTAAAAATAATTCTAAACTTAACCAATCTCCATCAAAATTGAGATACAAACTCCAAATTATATTCTCAATCGTTTCAAGAGCTCCTTATCCAAACAAATCATAAATTCGTAAAAACTAAATGTTGAATTCAAACCTTCAAAACTTTTTGATGGTTTTCAATGGAGAACTCTTTACTACTGTAATTTTAGAGATAATGTGAATGAATTTGTATGAATAGGATGAGATTTGGGTTGATTCGTATGAAAGAAAGAAATAATTAAAAATCTTTTTGAAAATGGGATGA
>JASVEL010011311.1:0-105424 GCA_032618575.1 Nicotiana noctiflora | reverse complement strand
TATCCTGCTCCCTATCTGCCCTCTGCTGGCGCTTACGATCCTCTAGGGTCTGAGCATAAGCTTGAATACGGGAAATATCTATGCCTTCTACCAAGGAGGCTGTCATACACTCATTTATCAGATGAGGTCCCAACCCGTTCACGAACAAATGCACCCTATCACTCATCTCGGCCACCATATGGGGAGCATACCTTGCTAAAGAATCAAACTGCATACTGTACTCTCGCACACTCATATTACATTGTCTAAGGTTCAAGAACTTATCAACTCTACCTCTTCGTATCTCAACTGGCAAGTAGTGACGAAGAAAGGCCTCGACAAATTCCTTCCACACAGTTGGAGGAGCGTTTGGACCCCTAGATCTCTCCCAACAATCATACCAGAGAATCGCTAAATCCCGTAGCCGATAAGAAGCCAACTCTACTGCCTCTGTATCACTAACATGCATAACCCGTAGTGTACGATGAACATGGTCAATAAAAGTCTGCGGATCCTCCTTGGGGTCTGATCCGGTAAACACTGGAGGGTCTAAATTAATAAAATCACGAACTCTTGTACTAACTGGTTTATCAGCAGCACCTGTATTCTGCCTCTGAGCCTGAGCAGCTACCAAGCTAGTCAATAACTGCAAAGCACTCCGCATATCCTGGTCTGTAGTGCCAGACGGAGGAGCTGGAGGTGCTGGGTGCCACCTAATATCCTCCGGAGGAGACGGAGTAGATGAGGTATGAGACGGCATCTCACTCTGAGCCTCACTTTGGCCTACTCCGGCTTGGGGCACCTGACCGGTACCCTCTCCCGCAGTTGTATCAAGCCGTCTACTAATTGTTTGTTTCCTAGTCGAAGGCATTGCTGAAAGTAAACAAGGTGAATATTAGAGACGAACACTTTACGACTCAACTCTATGCACGATCTAGATTCGGGAAGAAGGTAACAACCCTAGATGTCATGTAGCCTCCCGATTATAAATGTGGCGCGCTACACATCCATAATCAAGACTCTACTAGACATGGCTCATAGACAATCCCTAGGACAGACTTGCTCTGATACCAAGTTTGTCACGACCCAAACTGGAGGACCATGACTAGCACCCGACCATACTTGCCGAGCACCAACGTACATTTTATCTAACCTTCTTTATTATCTTTTAGGGCTGACGAGACCAATATAAATGGTAGACATGGATCATGGACAACCAACAATAAAATATGATTGCATGAACCTACATAACATGGGATGACCAGACAATCAAGAAACTATATACATATGGTACAAGCTACCACGCTAAAATGAAAGACTATACAACAAAAACCAGCCGACAAGGCATACCAAACTATACATGAGTCGACACTTGTCTATGAGCCTCTAAAGGAACATAAGTGCTGCAACATAGCCGGAACAGGGCCCCGACATACCCATAATGTCTATAACAAAAATGCATACCAAGACCAAGGCAAGTCCGGAGAAGGGATCTCGCCAATCACCGCTGAACTGGACAACCTACTATGATGGGGGAGCTACACCTGCCTATCTATCAGGACCTGCAGCACGACATGCAGCGTCCACAAATAAAAGGACGTCAGTACGAATAAAGTACTGAGTATGTAAGGCAGAGAACCATAAATATGAACAGCAATGTGAGCAGGGATAGAGAATATACAACTTGTAACATCTGAGTACCTCTGAGGGCTACTGACATGAAATACATGATACATATGTATACATACATAATCTTTTAAAACATACGCCTCTGTGGGCATCATCATCATCATATCGTACCCGGCCGTAATAGGCTCGGTAAAAACATACCCGGCCATTACAAGGCTCGGTAGAATCGTACCCGGCCACGTGGAGCTCGGTAAAACCCAACTGATCAGTGGTTGCACAATAGGTGCCGTACCCGGCCGACTATAGTGCGGCTCGGTAGAGTAAAATAGATACATATATATAATGCATGCTCGACTCATGGAAACACCTTGTAGGACCTTTCGGAGTGACGTAAGGTCGGTATCCTATGTACAACTTATTAGGACTAACTCTTCACTATGAACCTTATAGGAATTAGGAAGTACCAACAAGATTGATAACATAAGAATAAGAGAAGCAACATCAACATCAATCGTTCCATAAGAGGGGAAACAATGTAAGTGCTGCTTAGCTTCTAAGAATAGAGTATCTTTGGAAGCTCGTTCATTACATTATGTTAATCGGAGTCGTGCAAAAGAAGGAAAGGGACAGCCACACATACCTTGTATATACTGCCACAACCTCAAGCTATGCAAACGTCACGACTCCTTAGTCTACAATAGGAGAAATGACAACTATCGTTAACGTTTAAGCGTCGCAACTATTATGTACCAACCACAATCTATTTTGTGATGAAACGGACAGAACCTCCCCTATATATAGGACTTCACACCATTCAAAACAATCACCAAACAGCCTAAACAACATCAATAATAAACATATTGAGCCTTCCAAAACAGTCGACACACAACCTAATCACATCATACATATGACGGCCACTATAGTCGTATCAAACGACCCAAAAATATTACCAAGAACTAGCAGACCACAACCCAACATATATATGGTGTTTCTCCACACCCTGCCTCCTCCAAAACTCCACAAAACAGTAATAAAAACGCAGCCCAACAGCAACACAAAACAGTCCACAAAACAGTCCACAAAACAGTCCGCTACAAGTGAATAACTTGAACTCACGGCTTCCGATCACCGTCCCGTGAGTTCTTACATGTATATAATGAATTACCATGAATTTATAGAAGAATAAATGTATGAAATATAGCAGTAAACTCACCTTTGTTGTTGGATAACTCAGCCTTTAACTTGGTTCTTCAAACTCTAGTGTTTACCCCCAATTTGAACTTGAAAGAGAGGGAAAATAAATTAGGGTTTGTGGATAATTTTTGGGAGGAACTTTGCAGGGTCTTAGGTCTGGTTATTTGTGAAATATAAAGAGGTATATATTGCAGAAGATAAGCCTTTTAATGGGCTGCTTTTCTGACCCGAAATTCCCTCTTTTGGGCCGACATTTAACCAAGTAGGTGACTCACCTACTTGCACCTAGCAGCTTGTGCAGTCTCACGAAAATGTCTATATCTCTCTATTCCAATGTCGTATTGCTAAACCGTTTAATGCGTTGGAAACTAGACTCATAGATATTCAATTTGGTGGGTAGATCACCCCGTAATTCCAAGTATATTGGGAGAAATACTTAATAACATTTGACCTAAAGTTTAGGTAAAACTATGAACCTAAGTTGCAACAACTTTTGTCGACTTTTGTTTCATAACTCGTTTGATTTTAAGAATTATGATACGGATATTATATGATTCAAATACCTTAAATCATGACCTCATAAGTATACTAAGCATTTATAGGTTTACCCAAAAGTACGAGTTACAACATCCTTGATTCGTTTAACGTCTAATACTTGTTAATCACCCTTATGCACCCTTGTATCACTTAAGATTAATCGGATTAACTTCTTATCATCTCAAGGATAATTCCTTCTTGGATTTGTGTTATCTAACTTATGGAATGAACTAACGTGTGTGGATATGGGTTATAACAAATAGTGTTGCCGTAAGTCCTGGTACATCTTCGCGGCGCCTGGGTGAATAGAATACCGCGAACTGTGGGCCTCTGCTAAGATCAACTCTCGAATTCCTTCGACATTGGGCACACAAACTCGACCCTGCAATTTCAATACCCCATCATCATCTAGACTTACCTGTGTGGCACCTCCCCGTTGTACTGTATCTCTCAACTCACGCAAATGAGGATCATCAAATTGCCTCTCACGGATGCGCTCTAATAAAGAAGAACGAGCGACCGTGCAGGCTAACACCCTGCTAGGCTCAGAAATGTCTAATCTCACGAACCGGTTGGCTAAGGCCTGGACATCTAAAGCTAATGGTCTCTGACTGACCGGAATGTATGCAAGACTACCCATGCTGGCATACTTTCTACTCAAAGCATCGGCCACCACATTGGCCTTACCGGGTGATATAAGATAGTAACATCATAGTCTTTTAGCAACTCTAACCATCTCCGCTGTCGTAGATTCAACTCCTTCTGCTTGAACAAGTACTGTAGGCTTTTGTGATCAGTGTACACCTCACATGTCACACCGTATAGATAATGCCTCCAGATCTTTAAGGCATGAACCACTGCTGCTAATTCAAGATCATGAACTGGATAATTCTTCTCATGTATCTTTAACCGCCTCGAAGCATAAGCGATAACCTTACCATCCTGCATCAATACCGCTCCAAGCCCTGTACGAGATGCGTCACAATAAACTGTATAAGGCCCTGCAACTGTAGGTAGTATCAACACTCGTGCGGTGGTCGAAGGCTGTCTTGAGCTTCGAAAGCTCGCCTCGCACTCCTCGAACCATAAGAAATCGGGCACCCTTCCGGGTCAACCTAGTCATCGGGGCTGCAATAGAGAAAACCCCTCTACAAAACGATGGTAGTAACACCGCTAATCCCGAGAAACTCCGATCTCGGTCATCGAAGGCTGGTCGAGGCCAACTCTGCATCGCCTCGATCTTCTTTGGGTCTACTTGAATACCTTCCACCGATACAATGTGACCCAGAAATGCTACCGAACTCAGCCAGAACTCACATTTAGAAAATTTGGCATATAGCTGGTTATCTTTCAGAGTCTGAAGAACCACTCTGAGGTGCTGCTCGTGCTCTTCCTGGCTGCGGGAGTACACCAGGATGTCATCTATAAAGACTATCACGAACAGATCTAAGTAAGTCCTGAATACCCGATTCATCAACTCCATGAATGCTGCTGGGGCATTGGTCAACCCGAAGGACATGACCAAGAACTCATAATGCCCATATCTAGAGCGAAAGGCTGTCTTAAGAATGTCAGCCGCCCTAATCTTCAGTTGATGGTAGCCTGACCTCAAGTCTATCTTAGAGAATACCCTCGCTCCCTGGAGCTGGTCAAACAAATCATCAATCCTCGGCAGCGGATATTTATTTTTGATGGTCACCTTGTTTAACTGCCGGTAATCAATACACATCCGCATCGAGCCATCCTTCTTCTTTACAAATAATACAGGTGTGCTCCCCAGGGGGAAACACTGGGCCTGATAAAGCCCTTCTCAAGAAGGTCCTGCAACCGATCTTTCAACTCTTTTAACTCCGGCGGGGCCATACGATAGGGTGGAATAGAGATGGGCTGAGTGCCCGGTGCCAAATCAATACAGAAATCAATATCCCTGTCGGGTGGCATGCCCGGCAGGTCTGAAGGAAAAACCTCCGGAAACTCCCGTGCAATAGGGACCGACTCAATGGAAGGAACTTCTGCGCTGGAATCACGAACATAAGCCAGATAAGCTAGACACCCCTTCTCGACCATACGTCGAGCCTTAACATAGGAAATAACAGTGCGAACGGAGTGGCTTGAGGTACCTTTCCACTCTAATCGGGGTGATTCTGGCAAGGCTAAGGTCACCATCTTAGCATGGCAATCAAGAATAGCATGGTATGGGGACAACCAATCCATCCCCAATATGACATCAAAATCTACCATATCCAAAAGCAACAGATCAACACGGGTCTCAAGACCCCCAAATATAACTACGCGCGAACGATGCACCCGATCGACTACAATGGAGTCACCCACTGGTGTAGCCACATAAACTGGAATATCCAGAGCATAGGCGGGCACGACCAAATACGGTGCGAAGTAGGAAGACACATAGGAATATGTAGATCCCGGGGTCAAATAATACTGAAGCACCTCTGCCACACACAAGAATAGTACATGTAATCACGGCATCTGATGCCTCTACCTCTGGCCTGGCTGGTAAAGCATAGAATCGGGGATCTGCACCTCCCCTCTGAGCTGCGTCTCTGGGACGACCATCAACCGGCTGACCTCTACCTCTCGCCTGGACGGTCTCCGCCTCTACGGTCTCGACCTCCACCTCTATAATCTCTACCCCCGCCTGCGGCTGGCTGGGCAGGCGAGGGTCAGCTGGGGCCTCGAATCATAGGACGAGGACCTCGGCTGCCGAGAGTTGCCCGCTGCTAAGGGGCAATACCTGAAAAATGACCCGGGTCGCCACAACCGTAGCAACTCTTGGGCTGATGGGGCGCTGGCCCTGACGACTCGAATGGCCTCCACGAACACTACGAAGAGGCCGAGCATTAATAGTAGGTCGGTCCGAATAATGCCCCGAAAACCGCGATCACTGGTCCACCCTGCGAAGCTCGAAGGGCGGAATGAAAAGGCACTGGAGGACGGCCTCTATCAAAGGATTCTCTGCCACCGGAGGAAGAACCACCAAACCTGCCCGAATGACGAGGCCTCTTATCCGAAGAATAACCGCCTCCACTAGCGAGAGCCATCTCGACTCGCGTCTTTGTATTGGGCGCCTCCTCGAAATGATATGTCACTCCCTACGCCCATAGCCATACGGAGTCTAATCGGCTGATTAAGCCCATCTATAAACACTGCGGACTCTCTCCCGCTCCGTGGGAAGTATCACGACTGCATGACGAGCTAAATCGATAAATCTCGTCTCATACGGTGTAACTGTCATAGTGCCCCGATGGAGGCGCTCAAACCGCCTCCGAAGTACATCCCGCTGAGTAGCAAGGAGAAACTTCTCCATAAATAGTTTCGCAAACGATCCCATGATAAAGTCGGGGACCCTGCTGGTCGAGTCAAGCAATAATCTCTCCACCGAGTCTTGGCGGATCCTGCAAGCCTCTGAAGGTACGGAAGTCAACTCCGTTTGTCTCCACGATCCCCGTAGTCTTGAGAATCTCACTGGCAGCCGAATAAAAAGTCGCGAGTATCCTCCGATGCGGCTCCAGCCGAATGTAGTGGTAAATAGCTTGGAGAGCCAATCAAGTCTCCATAACGAATCGGAAGTCATGGCCGCTCCGTCACGGCATGAGCTGTGGTACTCGGCCGAGTGGCCACGGTGGGCTGAACTGCGGTGCCTGAGGGTCGAGGAGCTACGGCTCCGGAGTACGAGCAATAGGAGTCTGGGCCCTCCTCCAGGCTCGAGAAGCGGCTGGGGCAATCGATAATAAACCCGCTGCGGCAATGTCGTCCGTAAATCCCGCTATTCTCACCAAAGCATCCCGGAAGATCGGGGTAAATAAAGCCTCTCCGGGACCCGAGCTGGGCCCACTGGAGCTGCTGGAGCCGGAACCTCCTCGTCAATCTCAATATGAGGCTCCACCTCCGGAGTAGCTGCCTGGGGCTCTGAGCTCTACCCCTACCACGGCCTTTGATACGGCCTTGGCCGCCGCCCTCGCGGAGGCTGCACGGGGCTCGGGCTGCTCGGTCGGCGGACGAAGAAGCGCGTGTCCTCGCCATCCGCGAAAGGACGGAATAGAAATTCAATCGGTAATTGAGGAACAAGTCGCACGACAAGAAAGAACAAATGAGAGACTCTTTCCTAACTCAATAGACTGTGGAGGACAAGTACAGGACGTCTCCGTACTTACCTCTCAAACTCTACTAAGCTTGTTCGTGAGTGGTGAGACCTATGTAACCTAGAGCTTCGATACCAACTTGTCACGACCCGGATTTTTCCCCAACATCGGGATCGTGATGGCGCCTACTCGTGGTAGCTAGGCAAGCCACTGTATTCATACTATCCTGTTTTTAACGCAATTTTCAATTAAATAAATGCGGAATACTTTATCAAATAGAAATAACTAATTACAAAGTGAAAATCATACTAAAATCCTCTACCCAAGACGTGGAGTCACCAACTCACGAACTACTATGGAATACTACACATAAAAGTCTGAAGGAAATATAACATAATTCTGTTTGTCTCGGAACAAAGAGACTACAGATAATAACATAAATAAAGAGAGAGACGCCGGGCCTGCGGACGTCTGCAAGCTACCTCGGTCTCAAATATGATCAACTCCCACGCAATCTATTTACTACTGCTGCTGTTCCTGATCGTAACCTGGACTTGTGCAAAAACTCACAGAAGTGTAGCATCAGCACAACCGACCCCATGTGCTGGTAAGTGCCTGGCCTATCCCGGCGAAGTAGTGACAAGCCTAGGACCAGGACACCCACATAAACCTGTGCAATTCAATATATATATGTACACCACAGAATAACAAAAAATAACCAGGTATTAACACAATAAGGAATATCTCAAAGAATTCAACAATTAACCACAGTTAATAAATTCACAAGGAAAAACAAAGTATAATGTAAACACAAGTAGTATCAAATCAAGTAATAGCAAGCAGTTGCACGGCATCACCCTTCGTGCTTTTACTCTCATCCTCACCAAATAAGCAAATAAAGTACACGGCATCACCCTTCGTGCTTTTACTCTCATCCTCACATCCATAGTACGGCATGATCCTTCGTACATGGTTCAATAACAGGGCACAGCATGATCCTTCATGCATAATCAATAAAACATGGCACGGCATTAACCTTCGTGCATAAATAAATAAATATGGCACGGCATCACCCTTCGTGCATTATCACTCTTCCTTACCCAAATAACAATCACATTTAAGGGCAAAGAAAGAAGCAGTAATTCATAAACTGTCCCAACAAGGACAATCAATAATCATCTTCACAACAAGTCCCGACAAGGGAGAACAATAACAATTCATCTGTAATATATCTCAAAATAATCATTTTTCAACGACTCATGGTCATACTAGACGCCAGTGTATGGATGCTCGTCACCACAGAGCCCATACACCGCACTCGATCACATAACACATAACACATAATCCTATTCCCTCGAGCTAGGATAGAACAAACACTTACCTCGAGTGTTTATGAACAATTCAATCCGTGGAAATGTCTTTTTCTTTCAACTTTGGCTCCAATCCAATCGTATCTATATACAATTGATTTAATATCATCAATACTACACAACAAACTAATTCTTAAGACCAAATACATCTTTTACAACATTATGCCCGAAATAGTGAATTTCAACCCCGGGCCCACATGGTCGGAACTCGGGGTTAGGACCAAAATCCGGTTACCCATCCCCCCACGAGTTCATGTATATGATTTGTTTCAAAATCGGACCTCGATTCGAGGTCCAATTCCCCAATTTATGAAAAACCCTATTTTCTAACAAAAACAAGAATTCTACCATGAAAACCTTTGATTTCTAATGAAAAACATGTTTAATGATGTTAGGAATTGAAAGAATTAAGTAAAAAGTGACTTACAATTATTTTGATGAAGAAGGAATCCGTGAAGAATCGCAAATGCGTGTTTTTGTTTTGTAAAAAGTGAAGAAATGAACTTAAAATCGTGTTTTACAGGTCTCTGTGTTCGCATTTGCAAACATGGGTTCGCAATTGCGAACCCCGACCAATTTCTGGAGTTTGAAAAATAAGCTAAGGCTGGGAAGTTCGCATTTGCGAACATTTGTTCGCATTTGCGAACACTGGCAGACAAAAGGACTGTTCGCATTTGCGAACTAATGTTCGCATTTGCGAACATAGGCTGTATAGGGCAGGTGTTCGCATTTGCGAACAATGGTTCGCATTTGCGAACCAAGGGAGTATAGGGAATGTTCGCATTTGTGAACTTTTGTTCGCATTTGCGAACATAGGCAGGCCCTGGGGACTTTCGCATTTGCGAACACTTGTTCGCATTTGCGAACACTTGTTCGCATTTGCGAACAAGGCTGGGTCAATGGGGCTTCGCATTTGCGAGCCCTGCCTTGTACTGCCCCCTTCGCAATTGCGAGAAATACTTCCCAATTCGAAGCCAACAACTGGGTGAAAAACCAGCAGTGCAACATTTCAGAATTTAATCCAACGGCCTATCAAATCTTTACCCGAGCCCCCGGGCTCCAAACCAAACATGTACACAACCTCAAAAACACATTATGAACTTGCTCGTGCGATCACATCGCCAATATCACCTCGTTTTCATCAAATCAAGCCTCAAATTCATGATTTTCATACCTTTGGTTTTCAAAACTTTCAAACTTGGGACTCAAGGTCCAAAACATCTCAAACGACATCCGAATGTCACCAAACTTTACAGAAATCACATATATAATATTTAAGACTTGTACTGGGCGTCGGAACCAAAATACGAGCCCGATACCAAGGTCAATTAATTCATTTCCTTTAACAATTACATCAAAAACAATTTCATAGAAAAATTCATAACTTGGGCTCTAGGCCTCAGAATTCGACTTCGGACGCATGTCCAAGTCCCATATTTTCCTACGGACCTCTCGGGACCATCCAATCTCGGGTCCGGATCCGTTTACCAAAAATGTTGACCGAAGTCAACCATATCAATATTAATATCATTTTTATCCAAATTTCTCATAGAATTCAAATTTTCTATCACAAAATCTTTTCGGCTACATGCTCGGATTATGCACGTAAATCGAGGCAACATGGGATGAGGTTTTCAAGGCCTCAGAAGCTCGAAATGATTAATAAAATAAGTGATGACCCTTTGGGTCGTCACATGTTTAGACCTAAGAATTTGATTGATGTTGATGAAACACGAAGATAACGAGTTAGGAATTTCTTACCCAAGAAAGTTTGATGAAGAATCGCCTGAAAATCGCCCAAAACGTTGTTGGAGAAGAGAGAGTTTTGAAAATGGCATATATTCATGTTCTGTTCTGTTTTTCAGAACTTAAATCACTAGGCGAAAAATGCTCTTCGCGTTCGCAGCAAAGTGTCGCGTTCGAGAAGAGTAGTCAGGAAATGGTCATCGCGTTCGCTTGTGGGCCACACAAACGCGTTGTGATGACCCAAAGGGTCATCACTTAGTTTATTAATCATTTCGAGCTTCGAGGCCTTGAAAACCTCATTCCATGTTGCCTCGATTTACGTGCACAATCCGAGCATGTAGCCGGAAAGATTTTGTGATAGAAAATATGAATTCTATGAGAAATGTGGATAAAAATGATATTAATATTGATATGGTTGACTTCGGTCAACATTTTTGGTAAACGGATGCGGACCCGAGATTGGATGGTCCCGAGAGGTCCGTAGGAAAATATGGGACTTGGACATGCGTCCGGAGTCGAATTCCGAGGCCTAGAGCCCAAGTTATGAATTTTTCTATGAAATTGTTTTTGATGTAATTGTTAAAGGAAATGAATTAATTGACCTTGGTATCGGGCTCGTATTTTGGTTCCGACGCCTGGTACAAGTCTTAAATATTATATATGTGATTTTCCGTAAAGTTTGGTGACATTCGGATGTCGTTTGAGATGTTTTGGACCTTGAGTTCCAAGTTTGAAAGTTTTGAAAACCAAAAGTATGAAAATCATGAACTTGAGGTTTGATTTGATGAAAACGATGTGATATTGGCGATATGATCGCACGGACAAGTTCGTAATGTGTTTTTGAAGTTGTGTACATGTTTGGTTGGGAGCCCGGGGGGCTCGGGTAAAGATTTCATAGGCCGTTGGATGAAATTCTGAATTTTTGCACTGCTGGTTTTTCACCCAGCTGTTGGCTTCGCAATTGCGAAGTATTTCTCGCAATTGCGAAAGGAAGGGCTTGCAAATGCGAACCCTGATCACAAATGCGAACGCCTCATAACCCAGCCTTGTTCGCAAATGCGAACAATTGTTCGCAAATGCGAACATTACCCCTTACTGCCTGTGTTCGCAAATGCGAACATTAGTTCGCAAATGCGAACACTACCCTTAAATGCTTGTGTTCGCAAATGCGAACATTAGTTCGCAAATGCGAACACTGCCTTTCCCAGCTTGGTTCGCAAATGCGAACATATGTTCGCAAATGCGAAGCCCCAGTTTTGCCTTGGCTTCGCAAATGCGAACAAAAGTTCGCAAATGCGAACTTCCCAGCCTTAGCTTATTTTTCAAACTCCAGAAATTTGTCGGGGTTCGCAATTGCGAACCCATGTTCGCAAATGCGAACACAGAGACCTGTAAAACACGATTTTCAGTCCATTTCTTCACTTTTTACAAAATAAAAACACCCATTTGCGATTCTTCACGGATTCCTTCTTCATCAAAACAATTGTAAGTCACTTTTTACTTAATTCTTTCAATTCCTAACATCATTAAACATGTTTTTCATTAGAAATCAAAGGTTTTCATGGTAGAATTTCTTGTTTTTGTTAGAATATAGGGTTTTTCATAAATTGGGAAATTGGACCTCGAATTGAGGTCCGATTTTGAAACAAATCATATACATGAACTCGTGGGGGGATGGGTAACCGGATTTGGTCCTAACCCCGAGTTCCGACCATGTGGGCCCGGGGTTGAAATTCCCTATTCCGGGCAGAATGTTGTAAAAGTTGTATTTGGTCTTAAAAATTAGTTTGTTGAGTAGTATTGATGATATTAAATCAATTGTGTATAGATACGATTGGATTGGAGCCAAATTTGAAAGAAAAAGACATTTCCACGAATTGAATTATTCATAAACATTCGAGGTAAGTGTTTGTTCTATCCTAGCTTGAGAGAATAGGATTATGTGTTATGTGTTATGTGATCGAGTGCGGTGTATGGGCTGTGGTGACGAGCATCCATACACTGGCGTCTAGTATGACCGTGAGTCGTTGAAAAATGATTATTTGGAGATGTATTACAGATGAATTGTTATTATTCTCCCTTGTCGGGACTTGTTGTGAAGATGATTATTGATTGCCCTTGTTGGGACAGTTTATGAATTACTGCTTCTTTCTTTGCCCTTAACTGTGATTGTTATTTGGGTGAGGAAGAGTGATAATGCACGAAGGGTGATGCCATGCCATTTTTATTTATTTATGCACGAAGGTTAATGTCGTGCCATGTTTTATTGATTATGCACGAAGGATCATGCCGTGCCCTATTATTGAACCATGTACGAAGGATCATGCCGTACTATGGATGTGAGGATGAGAGTAAAAGCACGAAGGGTGATGCCGTGTACTTTATTTGCTTATTTGGTGAGGATGAGAGTAAAAGCACGAAGGGTGATGTCGTGCAACTGCTTGCTATTCCTTGACTTGATATTACTTGTGTTTCCATTTTACTTTGTTTTCCTTGTGAACTTATTAACTGTTGTTAATTGTTGAATTCTTTTAGATATTCCTTATTGTGTTATTACTTGGTTATTTCTTGTTATTCCGTGGTATACATATATATTGAATTGCACAGGTTTATGTGGGTGTCTGGTCCTAGGCTTGTCACTACTTCGCCGGGATAGGCCAGGCACTTACCAGCACATGGGGTCGGTTGTGCTGATACTACACTTCTGTGCGTTTTTGCACAGGTCCAGGTTATGATCAGGAGCAGCAACAATAAATCGATTGCGTGGGAGTTGATCACATTTGAGACCGAGGTAGCTCAGACGTCCGCAGGCCCGGCGTCTCTCTCTCTTTATTTATGTTACTAGGTGTAGTCTCTTTGTTCCGAGACAAACAGAATTATGTTATATTTCTTTCAAACTCTTATGTGTAGTTTTCAGTAGTAGTTCGTGAGTTGGTGACTCCACGTCTTGGGTAGAGGATTTCAGTATGATTTTCATCTTGTAATTAGTTATTTCTATTTCGATAAAGTATTCCGCATTTATTTAATTAAAATTGTGTTAAAAACGGGATAGTATGAATACAGTGGCTTGCCTAGCTACCACGAGTAGGCGCCATCACGATCCCGATGTTGGGGAAAAATCCGGGTCGTGACAAGTTGGTATCAGAGCTCTAGGTTACATAGGTCTCACCACTCACGAACAAGCTTAGTAGAGTTTGAGAGGTAGGTACGGAGACGTCTGTACTTGTCCTCCCGAGTCTATTGAGTTAGGAAAGAGTCTCTCATTTGTTCTTTCTTGTCGTGCGACTTGTTCCTCAATTACTGATTGAATTTCTATTCTGTCCTTTCGTAGATGGTGAGGACACGCGCTTCTTCGTCCGCTGACCAGCAGCCCGAGCCCCAGGCAGCTCCTGTGAGGGGCATGGGCCAAGGCCGTATCAGAGGACGTGGTAGGGGTAGAGCTCAGCCCTAGGCAGCTACCCAGAGGCGGAGCCTCGTATTGAGATTGACGAGGAGGTTCCGGTTCCAACAGCTCCAGTAGGCCCAGCTCAGGTCCCAGGAGAGGCCTTATTTACCCCGGATCTCCGGGATGCTTTGGTCAGAATAGCGGGATTTATGGACAACATTGCCAGAGCGGGTTTATTATCAGTTGCACCAGCCGCTTCTCAGGCTGGAGGAGGGGCCCAGACTCCTATTGCTCGTACTCCGGAGCTAGTAGCTCCTCAGCCTCAGGCACCAGTGGTTCAGCCAGCTGTGGCCACTCAGTCAGGTACCACGGCTCATGCCGGAGATGGAGCGGTTATGACTTCTGATTCTTTTTGGAGACTTGATCGGTTCTCCAAGCTGTTTACCACTACATTCAGCGGTGCCACATCAGAGGATCCTCGGGACTTCTTATTCGGTTGCCATGAGATTCTCAAGACTATGGGGATCGTGGAGACAAACGGAGTTGACTTCTGTACATTCAGGCTTGCAGGATCCGCCAAGACTTGGTGGAGAGATTATTGCTTGACTCGACCAGCAGGGTCCCCAGCTTTATCATGGGATCAATTTGCGGAACTATTTATGGAGAAGTTTCTCCCTGCTACTCAGCGGGATGTACTTCGGAGGCAGTTTGAGCGCCTCCATCAGGGCACTATGACGGTCACACAGTACGAGACGAGGTTTGTCGATTTGGCTCGTCATGTAGTGGTGATACTTCCCACAGAGCGGGAGAGGGTCCGCAGGTTTATAGATGGGCTTAATCAGCCGATTAGACTCCAGATGGTTATGGGCGTGGGGAGTGATATATCATTTCAGGAGGCAGCCAATGCGGCACGCAGAGTTGAGATGGCTCTTGCTAGGGGAGGCGGTTATTCTTCAGATAAGAGGCCTCGTCATTCAGGCAGGTTTGGTGGTTCTTCCTCTGGTGGCAGAGAATCCTTTGATAGAGGCCAGTCCTCCAGGCCTTTTCATTCCGCCCTTCAGGCTTCACAGGGTGGATCAGGTGATCGTGGTTTTCGGGGGAATTATTCAGACCAGTCTCCTATTAATGCTCAGCCTCTTCAGAGTGTTCGTGGAGGCCATTCAGGTCGTCAGGGCCAGCAGCCCTATCAGTCTAAGAGTTGCTACGGTTGTGGCGACCCAGGTCATTTTATTAGGAATTGCCCTATAGCAGCGGGCAACTCTCAGCAGCGAGGTCCTCGTCCTATGATTCAGGCCCCAGCTGACCCTCAACCTACCCAGCCAGCCAGAGGTGGGGGTAGAGATTATAGAGGTGGAGGTCGAGGCCGTAGAGATGGAGACCGTCCAACGAGAGGTAGAGGTCAGCCAGTTGATGGTCGTCCTAGAGACGCAGCTCAGAAGGGAGGTGCGGATCCCCGATTCTATGCTTTACTAGCCAGGCCAGAGGCAGAGGCATCAGATGCTGTGATTACAGGTACTATTCTTGTGTGTGGTAGAGGTGCTTCAGTATTATTTGACCCTGGATCTACATATTCCTATGTGTCTTCCTACTTCGCACCGTATTTGGCTGTGCCCAGCTATGCTCTGGATATTCCAGTTTATGTGGCTACACCAGTAGGTGACTCCATTGTAGTCGATCGGGTGCATCGTTCGTGCGTAGTTATATTTGGGGGTCTTGAGACCCGTGTTGATATGTTGCTTTTGAATATGGTAGATTTTGATGTCATATTGAGGATGGACTGGTTGTCCCCATACCATGCTATTCTTGATTGCCATGCTAAGACGGTGACCTTAGCCTTGCCAGGAATCACCCCGACTAGAGTGGAAAGGTACCTCAAGCCACTCCGTTCGCACTGTTATTTCCTATGTTAAGGCTCGACATATGGTCGAGAAGGGGTGTCTAGCTTATCTGGCTTATGTTCGTGATTCCAGCGCAGAAGTTCCTTCCATTGAGTCGGTCCCTATTGCACGGGAGTTTCCTGAGGTTTTTCCTTTAGACCTGCCGGGCATGCCACCCGACAGGGATATTGATTTCTGTATTGATCTGGCACCGGGTACTCAGCCCATCTCTATTCCACCCTATCGTATGGCCCCGCCGGAACTAAAGGAGTTGAAAGATCAGTTGCAGGATCTTCTTGAGAAGGGCTTTATCAGGCCCAGTGTTTCTCCCTGGAGAGCACCTGTATTATTTGTAAAGAAGAAGGATGGCTCGATGCGGATGTGTATTGATTACCGGCAGTTAAACAAGGTGACTATCAAAAATAAATATCCACTGCCGAGGATTGATGATTTGTTTGACCAGCTCCAGGGAGCGAGGGTATTCTCTAAGATAGACTTGAGGTCAGGCTACCATCAGCTAAAGATCAGGGCGGCTGACATTCCTAAGACAACCTTTCACTCTAGATATGGGCATTATGAGTTCTTGGTCATGTCCTTCGGGTTGACCAATGCCCGAGCAGCATTCATGGAGTTGATGAATCGGGTATTCAGGCCTTACTTAGATACTGTTCGTGATAGTCTTCATAGATGACATCCTGGTGTACTCCGCAGCCAGGAAGAGCACAAGCGAGCACCTCAGAGTGGTTCTTCAGACTCTGAAAGATAACCGACTATATGCCAAATTTTCTAAATGTGAATTACAGGCTGAGTTCGGTAGCATTTACGGGTCACATTGTATCGGTGGAAGGTATTCGAGTAGACCCAAAGAAGATTGAGGCGGTCCGGAATTGGCCTCGACCGGCTTCGGTGGACTGAGATCCGAGTTTCTTGGGATTAGCGAGTTACTACCGTCAATTTGTAGAGGGGTTTTCTTCTATTGCGGCCCGATGACCGAGGTTGACCCGGATGGGTGTCCGGTTCCGGTGGTCGAGAGGAGTATGAGGCGAGCTTTCGAAGCTCAAGACAGCCTTGACCACCACACCGGTGTTGATACTACCTACGAGTGCAGGGCCTTATACAGTTTATTGTGACGCATCTCGTACGGGGCTTGGAGCGGTATTGATGCAGGATGGTAAGGTTATCGCTTATGCTTCGAGGCAGTTAAAAATACATGAGAAGAATTATCCGGTTCATGATCTTGAGTTAGCAGCAGTGGTTCATGCCTTAAAGATCTGGAGGCATTATCTATATGGTGTGACATGTGAGGTGTACACTGATCACAAAAGCCTACAGTACTTGTTCAAGCAGAAGGAGTTGAATCTACGACGGCGGAGATGGTTAGAGTTGCTAAAAGACTATGATGTTACTATCTTATATCACCCAGGTAAGGCCAATGTGGTGGCCGATGCTTTGAGTAGAAAGTATGCCGGCATGGGTAGTCTTGCATACATTCCGGTCAGTCAGAGACCATTAGCTCTAGATGTCCAGGCCTTAGCCAACCGGTTCGTGAGATTAGACATTTCTGAGCCTAGTAGGGTGTTAGCCTGCACGGTCGCTCGTTCTTCTTTATTAGAGCGTATCCGTGAGAGGCAATTTGATGATCCTCATTTGCGTGAGTTGAGAGATACAGTACAGCGGGGAGGTGCCACACATGTAAATCTAGATGATGATGGGGTATTGAAATTGCAGGGTCGAGTTTGTGTGCCCAATGTCGAAGGGATTCGAGAGTTGATCTTAGCAGAGGCCCACAGTTCGCGGTATTCTATTCACCCAGGCGCCGCGAAGATGTACCAGGACTTACGTCAGCACTATTGGTGGCGCAGAATGAAGAAAGATATCGTTGCGTATGTCGCTCGGTGTCTAAATTGTCAACGGGTGAAATATGAGCACCAGAGACCTGGTGGTGTATTCCAGAGGATTGAAATTCCCGAGTGGAAATGGGAGCGGATCACTATGGACTTCGTTATTGGACTTCCTTTGACTCGGAGGAAATTTGATGCTATTTGGGTCATTGTTGATAGGCTGACCAAGTCGGCACACTTTATTCCAGTATCTGTCTCCTACTCGTCAGAGAGGTTAGCGGAGGTTTACATTAGGGAGATTGTTCGTCTCCATGGAGTGCCAGTATGTATTATCTCTGATCGGGGAACGCAGTTTACCTCGCGGTTCTGGAGAGCGGTCCAGCGGGAGTTAGGCACTCAGGTTCAGTTGAGTACAGCATTTCATCCTCAGACGGATAGCCAGTCAGAGAGGACTATTCAGATTCTTGAGGACATGCTTCGAGCCTGTGTTATTGATTTCGGAGGCTCGTGGGACCGGTTCCTCTGCCATTAGCGAAGTTCGCCTACAATAACAGTTACCAGTCTAGCATCCAGATGGCTCCGTATGAGGCGTTATATGGTAGGCGATGTCGATCACCAGTTGGATGGTTTGAACCGGGAGAGGCTCGGTTGTTGGGTACAGACTTAGTTCAGGAGGCCTTAGATAAGGTCAAGACTATTCAGGAGAGATTGCGTTCAGCTCAGTCCAGACAAAAGACTTATGCGGATCGTAAGGTTCGAGATGTAGATTTCATGGTTGGTGAACGAGTATTGCTCCGAGTGTCGCCTATGAAGGGCATGATGAGTTTCGGGAAGAAGGGCAAGCTCAGCCCTAGGTATATTGGTCCATTTGAGATTCTAGACGAGTGGGAGGGGTGGCTTACAGACTAGCTCTGTCGCCTAGCTTATCAGCTGTGCATCCAGTTTTTCATGTATCTATGCTTCGGAGATACCACGGCGATCCCACACATGTGTTAGACTTCAGCACTGTCCAATTGGACAATGATCTATCTTACGAGGAGGAGCCGGTGGCTATTCTAGACCGGCAGGTTCGACAGTTGAGGTCGAAGAGTTATCCTTCTGTGCGTGTTCAGTGGAGAGGTCAGCCTCCTGAGGCATCGACGTGGGAGTCCGAGTCTGATATGCGGAGCCGCTACCCACAATTGTTTCCTGACTCGGGTACTTCTTTCTTTTGTCCATTCGAGGACAAACAGTTGTTTTAGAGGTGGAGATTGTGACGACCCAAAGGGTCATCACTTAGTTTATTAATCATTTCGAGCTTCTGAGGCCTTGAAAACCTCATTCCATGTTGCCTCGATTTACGTGCACAATTCGAGCATGTAGGCGGAAAGATTTTGTGATAGAAAATATGAATTCTATGAGAAATGTGGATAAAAATGATATTAATATTGATATGGTTGACTTCGGTCAACATTTTTGGTAAACGGATCCGGACTCGAGATTGGATGGTCCCGAGAGGTCCGTAGGAAAATATGGGACTTGGACATGCGTCCGGAGTCGAATTCCGAGGCCTAGAGCCCAAGTTATGAATTTTTCTATGAAATTGTTTTTGATGTAATTGTTAAAGGAAATGAATTAATTGACCTTGGTATCGGGCTCGTATTTTGGTTCCGACGCCGGTACAAGTCTTAAATATTATATATGTGAATTCTGTCGTAAAGTTTGGTGACATTCGGATGTCGTTTGAGATGTTTTGGACCTTGAGTTCCAAGTTTGAAAGTTTTGAAAACCAAAAGTATGAAAATCATGAACTTGAGGTTTGATTTGATGAAAACGATGTGATATTGGCGATATGATCGCACGAACAAGTTCGTAATGTGTTTTTGAAGTTGTGTACATGTTTGGTTGGGATCCCGGGGGGCTCGGGTAAAGATTCGATAGGCCGTAGGATCAATTTCTGAATTTTTGCACTGCTGGTTTTTCACCCAGCTGTTGGCTTCGCAATTGCGAAGTATTTCTCGCAATTGCGAAGGGGGCAGTACAAGGCAGGGCTCGCAAAAGCGAACCCTGATCGCAATTGCGAAGCCCCATTGACCCAGCCTTGTTCGCAAATGCGAACCTCCCCTTATCCTGCCTATGTTCGCAAATGCGAACAAAAGTTCGCAAATGCGAACAATGCCCTTTACTGCCTGTGTTCGCAAATGCGAACATTAGTTCGCAAATGCGAACATATGTTCGCAAATGCGAAGCCCCCAGCTTTGCCTTGGCTTCGCAAATGCGAACTTCCCAGCCTTAGCTTATTTTTCAAACTCCAGAAATTGGTCGGGGTTCGCAATTGCGAACCCATGTTCGCAAATGCGAACACAGAGAGACCTGTAAAACACGATTTTCAGTTCATTTCTTCACTTTTTACAAAACAAAAACACCCGTTTGCGATTCTTCACGGATTCCTTCTTCATCAAAACAATTGTAAGTCACTTTTTACTTAATTCTTTCAATTCCTAACATCATTAAACATGTGTTTCATTAGAAATCAAAGCTTTTCATGGTAGAATTTCTTGTTTTTGTTAGAATATAGGGTTTTTCATAAATTGGGAAATTGGACCTCGAATTGAGGTCCGATTTTGAAACAAATCATATACATGAACTCGTGGGAGGATGGGTAACCGGATTTTGGTCCTAACCCCGAGTTCCGACCATGTGGGCCCGGGGTTGAAATTCACTATTCCGGGCAAAATGTTGTAAAAGTTGTATTTGGCCTTAAAAATTAGTTTGTTGAGTAGTATTGATGATATTAAATCAATTGTGTATAGATACGATTGGATTGGAGCCAAATTTGAAAGAAAAAGACATTTCCACTGATTGAATTGTTCATAAACATTCGAGGTAAGTGTTTGTTCTATCCTAGCTTGAGGAAATAGGATTATGTGTTATGTGTTATGTGATCGAGTGCGGTGTATGGGCTGTGGTGACGAGCATCCATACACTGGCGTCTAGTATGACCGTGAGTCGTTGAAAAATGATTATTTGGAGATGTATTACAGATGAATTGTTATTATTCTCCCTTGTCGGGACTTGTTGTGAAGATGATTATTGATTGCCCTTGTTGGGACAGTTTATGAATTACTGCTTCTTTCTTTGCCCTTAACTGTGATTGTTATTTGGGTGAGGAAGAGTGATAATGCACGAAGGGTGATGCCGTGCCATTTTTATTTATTTATGCACGAAGGTTAATGTCGTGCCATGTTTTATTGATTATGCACGAAGGATCATGTCGTGCCCTGTTATTGAACCATGTACGAAGGATCATGCTCGTACTATGGATGTGAGGATGAGAGTAAAAGCACGAAGGATCATGCCGTACTATGGATGTGAGGATGAGAGTAAAAGCACGAAGGGTGATGCCGTGCAACTGCTTGCTATTCCTTGACTTGATATTACTTGTGTTTCCATTTTACTTTGTTTTCCTTGTGAACTTATTAACTGTTGTTAATTGTTGAGTTCTTTGAGATATTCCTTATTGTGTTATTACTTGGTTATTTCTTGTTATTCTGTGGTAAACATATATATTGAACTGCACAGGTTTATGTGGGTGTCTGGTCCTAGGCTTGTCACTACTTCACAGGGATAGGCCAGGCACTTATCAGCACATGGGGTCGGTTGTGCTGATACTACACTTCTGTGCGTTTTTGCACAGGTCCAGGTTACGATCAGGAGCAGCAGCAATAAATCGATTGCGTGGGAGTTGATCACATTTGAAACCGAGGTAGCTTGCAGACGTCCGCAAGCCCGGCGTATCTCTCTCTTTATTTATGTTACTAGCTGTAGTCTCTTTGTTCCGAGACAAACAGAATTATGTTATATATTCTTTCAAACTCTTATGTGTAGTATTCAGCAGTAGTTCGTGAGTTGGTGACTCCACGTCTTGGGTAGAGGATTTCGGTATGATTTTCATCTTGTAATTAGTTATTTCTATTTCGATAAAGTATTCCGCATTTATTTAATTAAAATTGTGTTAAAAACAGGATAGTATGAATACAGTGGCTTGCCTAGCTACCACGAGTAGGCGCCATCACGATCCCGATGTTGGGGAAAAATCCGGGTCGTGACACGCGTAGAAGGAACAACTGGGAGTCTAGGAAGGCTTATACGCGAATGAAAGGAAGACTCACGAACGCGACGGAGGGCAGTTGGGGTTCCAGGTATTGGCCTATGTGTCACACCTCCTTTTTTCGCTCATAATAAATATAAACGTAAATGTGCCATGGATAATACTACACCCCGAGAATAGATATAGTAATAATCAGTGAAGGAGTTTTTCCAATTAAAGGACAATCGAAACGGGATTTATTTAATTAATTCAGAGTCGCCACTTGGGAGATTTATGGTCTCCCAAGTCACCGGTTGAATCCCGAATCGAGGAAAAGAATGACTCTGTTTAACAATCTGCGAATTAGAAATCCGGATAAGGAATTCTGTTAACCCAGGAGAAGGTGTTAGGCATTCCCAAGTTCCGTGGTTTTAGCACGGTCGCTCAACTGTAATTTTTTTTGGTTTTTATCTGATTTTTTAACTATGTACTTTTAATGTTCCGCTTTTAATTTTAGAAGAATTGTGACGTCACGAAAACACATTTCGAGTCACACCGCAACCAGTACGCCTGTGACTTTTATGTATTTCAGTTTCGCCGAGAGTAAGATTTGGGTCACATAAATGTGCACCCGTATTTAGGAAAATAATTTTATTTACAAGTCGTGCTTAAAGAGTCTATCGTCTTTATTAACTTCGGAAAAGACCGTGAAATTTACTAAATGATCCTTTCAAGTCTAAGTATTTTATAATAATTTATTTGAGGGCCCCGCGATTGTGTATTGAGTACGGCGAGGCTCATCTCACTTTTATTAAAGGCCGATCTTAGGGTGAACTATATTGTCTACCTTTGTTCTTGTCCCTAATATTAATTTAATACCTAATCCTACATGTATTATAGTGAATAAATTTGCGATAAGGAGGCTCTTTTAACATTGTTTTTAGCTCTAATTTAAGAATAGTGTATATAGCAGCCACATGCGCAACTGAGCCCAATACCAAGAAGACCGAAATCCGGGCTTGAAGCCCATGCGCCAGCCCTTTCTATCATATGCCTTTCTGGGCAAAGATTTCACAAATGCATATTGAATTATACTACTCTAATCAATTTCAATCAATAACTAGAGAAAATTTGCTATAGTGTACAAAAATCACAATCTGAAGCCAAAGTTTAAAGATGAGCATTTACATTACTTACTCAAATACAAACTAAACTTTAATAGCTTTCGAACCGTTAAATCCATATATACGGATCTGTACTAATTGTTGATTCCACTATAAGTATCTATTTTAATTTCAAGAGACGAATTAGCTAGTTGATTCTCACTAGTGATCTATCCCATACACGAACATGCTTTTGTTTCTTATTTTTGATTACAATTAAACACCACTCAACTCACATGGCTGCTTGGCATTGAAATGCTGAAATTTTGAACTCCCTTTAAAAATACTGAACGTTAAACTACACTGTTGTATTCAAATACCCATATATGAACACAAATTCAACTCACGTCCATGTGTTAAGAAAGACTCTCAAACATTCTAGTCATACCATTAACAATTAAAGGAATAATAGTTCAATTATACATTCATCCAAATCCCTACCAACCACTACAATTACTGATACTACAAATTTAATCTAAAGCTGAATATATCGAGACTTGCAAACTCCAGCTTTATTTCATTCAATAGAGTTTACATTGGCAAGGATGTGTACCTGGAATTTCAACAGCAAATTGCAGGGTCAGAAGGATCAACAAACAGTTTGATAACCAACAACAACATCACACAGAAGCAGTGAGCAAGGATTGAAATAGAGCCCAAGAGCCAGATTTAATGAACAGAAGACCCAGCAGTAACTTTTAAAACCCAGCGGTTCATGAATTGTTCAATAACTCGAAATCAAATCAGAAAGTTGATCCAAATATTATTCATAACCCTCCAGACATGGATTCACATTCATAACCATGCGATTACCAATCTTTAACTACCATGTATTCAACCAAAACAAAACTTGCAATGAACTAGAATGACTTATGAAATTTAAACTCTCACTGTCTCCTATCCAGCTTATGAGACTCTCCAATTATCCCTCTCTTTTCAAGAGTATGTTTCTGTTTTTCAATGTAACTATCTCTCTGTTCTATCTGTTTTTCAGGACCCTCTTCAAGGTCTCCCCCTCTCTGTATCAGTCAATGTCCCTTAAACTCACCAGCTCCTCAATCATCTCTTAAGTGTATCTCTCCCTATCTCTGTTTTTTGAACTCTTCTCTTATGTGTGTCTTCCCTTCTCCTGTGAGTATATCTCCTTTTTATAGACAAAAATCAGAACCAGCCACCCTTTCAACTTGTCAAAAAACACTCCCTATTGCCTTGCACATGCTCATTTCAGCCTTTCAATCCCCTCCCCATGTGAATTCTCATTTTTCCAGCTCTCAAATGCACTCAAAACATTAAAGAACTAATTTTTTTCTCTGACATTCTCTGCGCAGTGCACTAACTTAGTGTCTAATACCATTTGTTAATTAAAAAGTGTACTGGCAGCTATGAATTTTGACAATCACATGGCTTCCCATTTAAATCACAAACTTTTAAATTCAGTAATTAAGGGATGCCAACTATGACCAATGGATTCATGAAATTTAAACTGACCAAATGATCTCGTGTTATCAGTGACTACATAACGATTTAATCTAACAGACTAAGTAAAGTATAATTTGAGATGCACTGGCTTTCGGCAAACAGACTTAACTCAAAATCAAAGCAGAAAAAATGAAGAAAAATGAAGAAGAAGTAATGAAATTGAAATAAACTAACAGATAACAATGAGAGAAAGAGAACTTCGAACAAATACCCGGAAAATCATGGCAGCCCAAAATACGAACTGACTTTCACCACTCTTTTATTTTTGGATTTGAAACGGAATTTAACCGTGTGTTTCCAATCGTGAGAACACGCGACCAAATTCCAATTCAAACCAAACATGCTCTTCATGCCTTAAACGTTTGAAATAAGATACGGGCCTTTTTGTGTTTTAGCAATTGACGGGTTGGGGTAGTGTTTGGATCGAAATAGAGGTGGTGGTGGTCTGAGAGAAGCCTAGTGGTGGTGGGATATGGGTTTGGAGTCAAACAAAGGCGGCTAGGGTTCTGCTCGATTCTTTGAATGGAGATTCGATACGATTGGTGGGGAATCGAAACTAGCTATTATGGGGGTTGGAATGGGGAAGTTATGGGGGTTCTGCGGTGTAAAGATTAGGTTGTTTGGACCACCGGAACCGCCGTGAGGCGATTTCCGGTAGTGGTGGAGGTGGCGGCGATTAACGATTTGTGTCTCTAGGGTTGGAGATGGACGACAAGGCGGGGTGTTCTGAAGGGGGGATGGGATTTTGGGGGATTGATATATTAAAAAGGTTGTATTAATCAGGACCATTGGATATTAGAAACCAACGGTCTGGATTAGATCAATTAGAACCAAACGTAGTCGTTTAGGGTGATACGGGCGGGGCTCGGGTATGGTAATGGATCGGGTAATGAGGGAGATTGGAGACCGTCTGATCAACGAAGATCAACGGCTGGGACGGAGACGTCTTAAACGGCGTCGTTTGGCTGTGTTGGAGACGGACTGGGCTGCTGGGACGTTTTGGGCCTGGTGTTTTGGACTGGATTTGGCCCATTCTAATTTCCCTATAACTAAACTCTATGTTGCATTATATATACTATATATATATATATATATATATATATATATATATATATATATATATATATATATATATATATATATATATATATATATATATATATATATATATATATATATATATATAATATATATATAATCAGATCGACTTGTAACACCTATAATTAATTTTTAGGTAACAATTAACATAATTAACTACCAAATTGTACATTAAATGACAAGAAATACGAAAAATACCCCTTTTTTATGATTTTTCATTTTCGCAAAATAAAACTTAACTATTTCTAAGTACGGAACTAATCCTAAAAATATAAATGCAACATATTTTAATTTAAACAAATAGACATGGGCACACAAGTGCAAACAATAAGAAAAAGAAACGTGTAATCCACAAATGTTGCAAACAAACACAAAACTCTTTTATTTTTGGCATTTTGGGAGTAATTCTCGTATAGGGCAAAAATCACGTGCTCACACTATGCATTCGCGAGACAAGTATGCGAACGTGAAGAAGAATGTATGGGAAGATACGGGAACACGTGGCTTAGACGCGGATGCGAAGAAGGACTGAGCTCCTGGAAAAATTTAAACTTACGCGTTTGCAATAGGCCTTCGCGAACGCGAAGAAGAAGTTCTCTGGGCACCAACAATAGAATACCTGCAACATTTTTAAATGCAAGACCACCCCGAACCACCTCTAAATCGCTCCAGAGCCCTCGGGGATCACTACCAAACACACACACTAACTCAATATCATCCTACAAACTTACTCGAGCGATCACATTGCTAAAATAACATCAAAATCAAAGAATCAAACCCCAAAACTCAAAATTTTTATTTCAAAGTTCATCAACTTCAAATTATGGATATTTAGGTCCGAAACACGTCAAACGACGTCTGATTTTGATCAAATTTCATAGAAAGCACTTAATGCATATTTAAGACGTGTACCGAACGTCGGGACCAAAATACAAGCCCGATGCCTATATTTTCTAACTCATATTCATTTCCGTTTTTCCTTAATAATTTTAGAAAATAATTTAACAGAAAAATTCTTTTACTCGGGTTCTGGACTTCGAATTTCGACTTTGGGCACATGCCTGAGTCCCATATTTTTGTACGGACCTCCCAGGACCATCATATCACGGGTTTGGGTCCATTTACCCAAAATATTGATCGAAGACAACTGTATCAGTATTAATATCAAAAATTTTCAAATTGTCCACAGAATTTACATATTTTAACATAAAATAATTTTGGCTTTGTGCCCGGACTACGCATGCAAATCGAAGCAACTAAAAGAAAGGTTTCTAAGACCTCAAAAGTGCGGAGAAAGGGAAATATACGGTAATGACCCTTTGGGTCATCACAGAAAAAGTGACCAGTGTTGGTCGCTTTTGGGCTAAAAAGCGACTAAAAAGCGACCAAAAGGACCTATGTATATGATCTCTTTTGCATAGAAACTAAGGTTGGTCGCTAATTAGCGACCAATTTTGGTCTCTAAGCTAAATGAACCAAATGTTCCAGATATTGACTATAGAGACCAAGTTTGGCCTCTTTAATAATTTAATAATATAAATTTGGCAACCACAGTTGATCTCTAAATATCAAATACTTTATTTATTTATTTATTATTAATCAGTAAAAAGAGACCAGCTTTGATCTCTAATCCAAATATTATATTTTAAAATCCAGAAACTAGAGACCAAGGTTGGTCGCTTTTTTATTCAATAATTTATTTATTTTATTAATCTAGAGACAAACTTTGGTCCCTAAATACATGAATTTAATTAATTTATTAATCCTTAGCAACCAACTTTGGTCGCTATATCACCAGAAATTTTATTTTTTTAATTGATATGATGTTCTAAACGTCTATACCACACAAGAGGAGGGTGATTTGTGTGGTACCTAATTTTTTTCTTAATCTGCTTTTAGAATGACCTGGTTCTTCTAGATGTACTAACTACTACTGTTTGCAAAATTAAAAGTATATAAAATAAAGAACACAGAGATTTTTACGTGAAAAACACCTGGCTTAAAAGGTTAAAAACCACGACCTACTACTCAATAGGATTTTTCCAAACTTCTAAGAAAATCACTGAGCCAAAACGGCATTTACAAAACACTTTGTAAACCTAAGAATTACCTATAATCATGTTGAAGCAACTAGCCTCTAACTGCTGCGACAACTAGAGGTTAACTCTAACTTGAATAATCAAAGTACCTAATACAATTGCTTCTATGAAAGCTGGAAAGGTACTACTTTAAAACATCTACTACAATTGAACTAGAAAAAAAGAAAGAGACATGAAACTCTTTATGGAGCTGATTCTTCAATCTGGTTCTTGTAGCTTCAGGTTTGCACACTTTAATCACACACGAACTGCTTGCAAAAGGTCTTACTATTTTGCTCCTAATTCATGTTTAACTTCTGCGTTTTGTGAAACACTTAAATTTGAGAGCATCCTACAATTTATAGAGTTCCTAGATGAAGAAATAACTAGAGTTCTGATGCAACTCATTATTGGTAGAAGAGTTCTAGTTGATTTCAACTTCTAACTCCTTCCCTATCTTGGATAGTGTTCTCTTTGATTAAGGAGTCCTTCTGCTTATCAATTATGCAACCTTTTCGATCAAGAGATATTAAATACACCAAGTTAAGCTTATCTCCATCACGTGCAACCCATATGCTCAAATCTGCCCGATTTTGTGCACCTGAGGGATGGACCACTAGATGGACATGATTCATGTCTGAGTTCCTTTGTCAGTCTTCAAAACTAACCTTTACTTTGGCCAACAAATTCCCCCCTTTTGATGATGACAAACAATGTGCTTTTGATACACCTAGGCTCTATCAGAACTCAGCTCAAACATCAACACAATGTTATAAACATTTTTCCTTTATATCACTTATTATCAAGGACCAGGTACATTAGGTTATAAACATCATTGTTCATAGTGTAAAAATCACTTGTTTAAAGCACAACCTTTTTCCCCTTTTTGGAATCATCGAATAGTTGCATAAAAATGTGAGATAACCAGATTTTAAAAGCTTACTCATGGCCACTGGGGCTACTTCAAATGCAAACATGGATTAATCATCATAGATCAA
Source organism: Nicotiana noctiflora (assembly GCA_032618575.1). Lineage (NCBI taxonomy): Eukaryota > Viridiplantae > Streptophyta > Magnoliopsida > Solanales > Solanaceae > Nicotiana > Nicotiana noctiflora. The sequence goes on along the minus strand of JASVEL010011311.1, from coordinate 76,878 downwards.
ACTAAGAATTTCAATCATAAAAGAAATAAACAAACAGTTAGAGCAAAAATAGTGAACTTAATTGATGATTGATATGATTGTACCACAAAACATAAGAAGAAATAAAAATACTGAAAACATGAGCAAACAAAACGTCCCGAAATGGGTCACTGGTTGATCTACACCAAGCTAGAATTTAATGCTTAGAAGAGGTAGGGGTTGGGTTATTTGCTTGGAGAAGTTTCAGCATGTCTTGAAGAATTCCGTCATTCTTTTTCTTTTCCCTTGCAAGTTCAGATCTGAGAACATCTCTCTCAGATTCTACCTCAACCAATCGTGTCTTCAACCTTGCTATCTCAATATCCTTTGCCTCACTTCTCCTGTGTCAAGACTCTGACTTTTCTATTGATAGGTGTCTTTTTAGATGAACCGGGTTTATTAAGAATGACCATAATCACAAGCAAGTAGAGTATTAACTCCACTTTTTCATAGTTACCTTGAAATGTGCAAGCACAATTGTGAGAATGAAACCATAGGGAATGGCATGAGTTTTTTGTGCCATTGATAACTCTATTAGTATGTTCGCGAGGGTTCCAATTCAGATGGAACAGGTTCATCTATAATTTTCCAAGTTGAACCAACCCCTCAACAACTTCACCACACCCACTTCCCCCTATTTTGCTCACAGTCTCTTCTATTTCAGTAAATTCCTCTCCTCTAAATAACCATTGCACTAGTTTCTTTTATTATACCAACAGTAGTGGGTGAAGAATCAGCCACTCTTGTCCCCTTTCCCCTCACAGTACTCCTAGCGCCCTTGATCTCTCTTTTTTTTTCTTTTTTTCTTTTTACCACCAACTTCTCCAAATTATGTAGACTATATACCTGTTATACATCCTACAAATCTATTCTGCAAATTCGCAGCAACTTTAGAAAGTGTCTCAAAAGAAAGATACATGTTAAGTATTGAAAGACCTACTTTCTTCCCCCTTAGTAGCAGACTTAAATGAATCTTCAAATATCTAGGATTCTTCTTCCCTACCCGCTTTCAATTTATTATTTATTTTCTTGGTGATGAAGGATTTTAAGAGGTGTTTGACATATCTAGGCTAGGGTATGAAAAGAAACGAATTGGATTGTGTTTTGAAGATGGAAGAAGAATGAGAGTTTTTGATAGCTTGAGAGAGATGAAGTAAGGAATACACTAAAGCTAATCAAAATACAGAGGAATAATTGATGTAGTAACAATAGCTTTTCAGACTCTTAGAAGTTTAATCAAACTGAAATTCAGTTTCAAAGAGACGTTGGAGTGTATCACTAGCATCTAGGTATTTCCATTTGGTTGGGACTCTATTGAACGGTTCTGGTTTACTTGTATCGGATAAGTCCAAAAGGAGTTTAGTATTTGGTAGGACTCTGTTCATGATCCAAATATAGTTATTTCAAATTATGTAGAGTGCAGAAAACATACTGTGTTACCTTGATGAACCAGGTTCTTTCACTGATAATTCTCTTATGTGAGTCTAAAATTTCCAAAATAGAGAAAATATCATTAGAGATTAATGAGTCATTTTAACATATGGCACAAGAGTATACTATGAAAAGTATGAGACTGAGTAATATTTAATCTAATTATACACAGTTTACAGATTTTCTAACCAATTTTTTTTTGTTTAACCTCGAAATGGTCCTTTTAGGTGATCTTAATCATCCCTAATTCCAACATATTCCTCTCAAAGTGATCTCTATTTAAGGCTTTTGTGAAGATATCAGCAATTTGCTTGTTAGTAGCACAAAAGTCCACATTGACCTATCCTTTCTTATAGTTGTCCCTAAAATAATGGTGCCTAATATCTATGTGCTTAGTTCTCGTATGATGAACCGGTTTCTTTGTCATACTAATAGCACTAGTGTTATCACTAAAAATAGGGATGCAACCACATTAATTCCAAAGTTCAATAACTGTTGTTTGATCCATGACAATTGAGCACAACATAAAGCAACACAACATACTCCACTTCAGCGGTAGATAAGGCCATTGAATTTTCCCGTTTGATAGCCTATGACACAAGACGTGAACCAAGGAAGTGTGCCATACTTGGGTTGCTCTTCCTATCAACTAGAAAATCTGATATCAAGTAGAAAGACCTACACTGCACACAATGCCAGGTTTGCTAGTAGTGAGATATAAAAGATAACCAATCATTCCTCTATACAACTTCTGATCAATAGATGAACCGGGTTCATCTTTAGCCAATTTTGTGGATGTTGCAATAGGAGTGTCAATTTCTTTGAATGTTTCTTCCTAGTTTTTTTACTGAGGAATAGGTTTATGGACAAGTTCCCATGAGGTTTAAGGATCAGTTCCTCTCTAGTCAGTTCCTCCTGTCATGTTGCCCTGGGTAAAAGAACCTGTTCCATCACATGATCCTTCTTATGTTGCAGCTTCAGTCTAGGTTGCGATATCATTTAAATTTCTTACCATCCTAATTGCTTCATCTTCATTTTCCAGCTTATTAGAAAGAATGTTAGTTTTAAAAAACATATACATTTTTCTACACACATAGTTCTTTTTGTATATCTTATAAGCTTTACTATGTGAAGAATATCCCAAGAATACCCCCTCATCACTTCTGGGACCATACTTACCTAGGGAGTCTTTGCCATTATTGTGCACAAAGTACTTGCATATAAATTCCCTAAAATGGGATATATTTAGCTTTATCCCTTTAAGTGACTCATAGGGAATCTTCTTAACAAGAGATGTGGACATGCAACTGTTTGTGATGTAGCATGCAAAAAATCAGCAAACTTAGCATTTTTAAATTCAGTTCCATGGTAGACCTAATTGATGCAAATCGACTAGCAATTTGTTTCTGAGTTTTTCTAACAAAAGAAGTAAATATGTCAAATGCTTCATCTTTAGATGTTAAAAATAATGTCGAAGTAAACCTAGAGTAATCATCAATAAGCACCATCACATATCTTTTACCACCTCTGCTTAATGTTCTCATTGGACCACAGAGATCCATGTGGACCAGTTCCATCATTCTGGTGGTGCTTACACTTTCTTGCATTAAAAAAAAGGATCTTACATGCTTCTCCCTTGCACAAGCCTTACAAATTTTTTCTTCCTTGAACTTGATGTTGGGGAGTCCTATCACCAGATCCTTAGAGACTAATTTATTAAGTCGAATCAGACTTGCGTGTCCAACTCTCTTGTGCCAAAGGAGGGGATCATTATCCAACACACTTAAGTAAGTGAGTTCATTTTCTGAAAGTGTGGACAAAACTACAATGCATGTATTGTTTATTCTTGTTCCCTGCGAAACAATATTGTCAATGGTAAGTTTAATCACGAAATATTTGGTAGTGGTGAATGCTACCAAGTTACCTTTATCACATAATTATGATACACTGATTAGACTGTACTTTAGGCTATCTATCAAGTACACATTCTCAATTGAGTGAGAATCAGTCTACCTTTTCAACCCCAATGATCTCACCTTTCTTCCCATTTCTAAAAGAGACATCACCTCATTTGAGGTCCTCAAGTGAAAGGAACTGGTTCTTGCTTCCTGTCATATGCTTTGAGCAACCACTATCCATGTACCATATTTGGCTGCTCCCTTTCACTTGGACCCATAAAAGGAAATCAGGGGTTAGTTTTAGGAACCCAAACTAGTTTGGGTCCCTTTTCATAGGCAAAAGGTTGAATCAGATTCTTTTTAGCCCAACCTGGCAGCCTATTTTTCCCTTGAACAAAGTCTTTATTCTTTTTACTAGCATTTTCTTTTGCAATACATTCAGATTTATAATGACTAGTTTTACCACAGTGTGTGCAAATTTTGTTCTCAGGAAGTGTGAGGCACTTGCTTTGGGGATCATAGTTAGGTGCAGGGGTCCCGTATCCAAGTTCCCTCTTATTGATACTATGGTGTTCATGTAGCCATTAAAGTGCAACAGAGCACCTATTCCATTTACAGGTTCTATCTAGCTCATGATTAACTTTGTTTAGATCTTCCTTAAAGAATCTTATCTGTTCATCTCTTTTGTACATCTCATCTTTTATTTTTCCTACATTAGTGAGTTGTGTGTGATCAAATTTCTTTTTACCAATTCCTAATTTCAATTTTAGATTTTCAAATGTAAGCTCTAGGATTGTGGTGTCAAGCTCATGAACCTGGTTCTTCAACTCAACATTTTTACTATCACTTTCAATAGTCCTAAGTTTTAGGGTTTTGCACTTGGCTTTTAGAATCACATACTCCTTAGAAAATTGTTCCTTTTTATTTTTTATAACCTCAAATTCATCAGTAAAATATAGAAGTAACTCAGAGAGACTTTCTTTAGACAAAATACTTACCTCAGATTCCTCATCGGATTTCTCAATTGCCATAACTGCTTGTTCATCTCTATCTTCATCTTCTGAGTCGGCATCTGAGCTTTCACCACAAGCTGCAACCATGGCCTTTGTAGAACCTTTGTTCTTGGGATGAACTAGTTCCTTCTTCATGTTCCTTCATTCAGCTCTTTCCTTTTTCCATTCAATTTCCCATTGAGGGCAATTTTTGATGTGGTGATCAGTCTTCCGACACTTGTAACACCCCTCATTGGTCTATTTTTCAGGAACCCATGGTTTGTTGAAGATTCCACTTCTTGAAGGACCATTTTCTCTCATTAGGTAATTTTGAAATCCTTTGTGATTATGGTCATTTCATCCTCCTCCAGATCAGCACCTTCAGTGATTTTGAATGCCATGCTCATTTCCTTTTTGGGTGCATCCATCTTCATGGTTTGCCTTCTCAGTTCATAGGTAGTACGATTTGCAATTATTTCATCTAGCTTGAGAGTCGCAATGTTCTTTAATTCCTAAATAGCTGTGATGTTGCTTTCCCAAGAGATTGGCGGTACCCTTGTCAAAAGCTTCTCAACTTTGTATTCTTCAAGAATAACCCTTCCAGTAGACTTAAGTTCATTTGTTAGTGTGGTGAACCTTGTGTACATCTTTTGGATGGTTTTCCATTCCTTCATGGTGAAATTCTCATATTGAGAATACAACAGTGTTCCTCTAGACCTCTTCACTTGAGGTGTTCCTTCATGAGCCACTTGCAAAGTGTCCCAAATTTCCTTAGCAGTGGTACAACTTTGAATTCTACTATACTTGTCTGGACCAAGTCCACACACAAGCCATTTCTGGGCCTTCGCATTCTTTTCCCACTTCCTCAAGTCCTCAGTAGTGCAGTCAACTCTTGTCTTTGGCACATCCACTCCTTCAACATTCTTCTTTGTAGTTGCTAGAGGACCATTAGTGATTATGTCCCAAAATTCATAGTCTTATCCTATGATATGATCTCTCATCCTGTTTTACCACCAAGAGTAGTAGTGGTCATTAAATAGTGGAGGCCTACCAGTGGATTGCCCTTCCTAGTTACTAGGTGGTTCACACATGTTGATCTTTTCCTAAGGTGTTAGCCTCTTCAAGGATAACCTGCTCTGATACGAATTGATGTTATAAATGTCAATACCACACAAAAGGGAGGGGGGGTTGATTCGTGTGGTACCCAATTTTTCGCTTAAACTACTTTTAGAAGGACCTGGTTCTTCTAGATGTACTAACTACTGCTATTTGTGAAATTAAAAGTACATAAAATAAAGAACACACAGATTTGTATGTGGAAAATACCTGGCTCAAAAGGTGAAAAAAACCATGACCTACTACTTAGTAGGATTTTCCCAAACTTCCACTAAAATCACTAAGCCAAAACTGCATTTACAAAACACTTTGTAAACCTAAGGATTACCTCTAATCCCATTGTAGTAACTAGCCTCTAAATAATGTGACAACTACAATTTAACTCTAACTTGAATACTCAAAGTACCTAATACTATTGCTTATATGAAAGCTGGAAAGGTACAACTTTAAAACACCTACAACAATTGAACTAGAAATAAAGAAAGACACATGAAACTCTTTATGGAGCTAGTTCTTCAATCTGGTTCTTGTAGCTTCAGGTTTGCACACTTGAATCACACACGAATTGCATGCAAAAAGCCTTACTATTTTGCTCCCAATTCACATTTAACTTCTACGTTTTGGTGCAACACTTTAATGTGAGAACATCCTGCATTTTATAGAGTTAGTAGATGAAGAAATAACTAGATTTCTGATGCAACTCATTCTTGGTAGAAGAGTTCTAGTTGATTTCAACTTCTAACTCCTTCACTATCTTGGATAGTGTTCTCTTTAAATAAGGAGTCCTTCTCCTTATCAATTATGCAACCTTTTCGATCAAGAGATATTAAATATACCAAGTTAAGCTTATCTCCATCACGTGCAACCCACATGCTCAAATCTGCCCATTTTTGTGCCCCTAAGGGATGGACTACTAGATGGACATGGTTCATGCCTGAGTTCCTTTGTCAGTCTTCAAAACTAACCTTTACTTGGGCCAACATTAATGAAATAGCGACCAATTATGGTCGCTTTTTGTAGAAATCTGGGTAAACAAATTACCAAAAATTGATTTTTTAAAATTCAGTAGCAACAAATCTTGGTCGCTATTTCCCTGAATATGTTTTTTTAAGTGAACAGTGACCAACTGGAGACCAAAGTTGGTCGCTTTTTTGGTATATTTTTGGTATAAACTGCCTGTTTTGGATATTACACGACCTGCCAGCTTATACCAAATATCATAAACAGGCATTTTATGCCAACAACAACAACACTAAAACCTAACAAAATATAAAAGTAGTTCATTCGTCACATTAGATAATATTAAGCTAACAAAACTAAGTTAACATTTATTACAAGCTCATTTGAAAACTAGTTCTATTGTCTAGCTCAAAGTGTATAAAGTACTCACGGAGTATTCTTTTAGCATCCTTATTCTAAAGTTGGATTGCCTCGACCGACTCGTTAGGTGGCTGACTGCGTATGAATTCCCCCACAGCAGTTGTGAAGCGCACCTATAAAAAAATTATATTGAATTAATATTTTAAAATTTATATAAAAGTAAATCAAAATACTTAATGATAAGTAAAAAACTTACATGTATAGTCTAGGCTCAACCCTCGACCCATCTTTCTGAATCAGTCTCTTTCTTCTTGATTACAATACGAGTTTCATTAAATCACTCATCTTGCTTCCTTGGCATCATAAAGTTGTCAGATGGATTTGGTAATTATGCTCATGGTAATATTACTTGGGATGAACTTGGATACAGAGAATAACTTGGATACAGAAGCTGAGAGGGTGTGTCTTTTGATCAATTGTTGTTCTCGTTAGCGACAATAATGTTGAGACTACAATGATATGTGTTTCAACTAGAGATGGTATAGGAAGGAATTTTAACATTTCCTAATTTGATAAAAGAAATATTATAGTGGAATTCTCTACTTCATTTTCCAAGAAAAAAGGAAGTTTAATTGAGAGCGACAAGGGTGATGGTGATGGAATGTTTTCCGTTGGTCATGGAAGTTCCGATAAAATGGGGATCATAAGACTCATTGATGACAAAGATCATAGGAAGTTTTGTTCTCAACTTTCTTCCAAGTCTGATCCGTACAAGCTTAGTGGGATACTGGTGATATATTCTTCGGATTCAGACATTGATTTGTCTGACAAAAGTATGGAACTAGTACTCAAAAGAATGAAAGCTAAAACGTTTCCATAGTTTTGTCAGACAAATTATTGTTTGAATCCAAAGAACATATCACCAATATCCCACTAAGATTGTATGGATCAAACTTGGAAGAAAGTTGAGAATAAAACTTCCTATGATCTCTGTCATCACAGAGTCTTATGATCCACATTTTATCGGAACAACGTAAAATATTCCATCACCATCACCGTTGTCGCTTCCAATTAAACTCATATTCCTCTAGGGAGTTAAAGTATAGAATTCCTCTATTAACTCTTCTTTTATATACTTAGGAAATGTTAAACTCCTACCTACACCATAACTATTTGAAACACATGTTCTTGCCTTCTCATCATTGTTTTCGCTAATGAGAAGAACAATTAAAGGCACACTCTCCCAAGTACTGTGTCTTAGTTTTTCTTGGTGGAAGTTCCTTTGCATGTCTAATATTACCATCAACCCCTTTTACAAAATCCTCCCGCAATCTAAAATTCCAATGCATAAACCAAAATTTTAATTCATATCCTAAACTTTCAACTCATATCCAAAAACATTCAATTAACAATCTAAAATTCCAATTCAAAAAGAAAAATTCAAGTCATATCCTAAAATGTTCTAGTCATATCAGAAAGGTTCTAGTCAAAATTTATATATAAGTAAATCAAAATACTTAATGAAAAGTAAAAAACTTACATATATGTAGTTGAGGCTCGAGCCTCCTTTCTAAATCAGTCTCTTTCATTGATACAGAGAATAACTCGGATACAGTACCTGGCAGAGTGTGTCTTTGATAAATTTTGATATCATTAGCTACAATGATAATAAGAAGGCAACGGCATGTGTTTCAAAATAGTGATGGTGTATGTAGGGTTTAACATTTTCTAAGTAGATAAAAGGCGTTATAAATAGATTATCTACTTTACTTTCCAAGAGGAAAAGATGTATGATTAATAGTGACAAGGTTGATGAAGAAGGAAGGTTTTCTGTTGGTCGTTGCAGTTCCCATAAAATGTGGATCTTAGACTCTATGATGACAAAGATTATAGGAAGTTTTCTGCTCAACTTTCTTCCAAGTCTGATCCGTACAAGCTTAATGTGATATTGGTGATAGTTCTTTGGATTTAGACAATAATTTGACTGACAAAAGTATGGAACTACTAATCAAAAGAATTAAAGCTAAAACATTTTAACGTTAACTCTTTTGAATAGTCATATCCATACTTTTGTTAGTCAGATCATTATTTGAATCTAAAGAAATATCACCAGTATCACATTAAGCTTTACGGATAAGACTCGAAAGAAAGTTGAGTACACAACTTCCTATAATCTCTGTCATCATAGAGTCTTATGATCCCCATTTTATGGGAACTTCCATGACCAACGGAACACCATCCGTCTTCATCAACCTTGTCACTCTAAATCAAACTACTTTTCCTCATGGAAAATGAAGTACAAAATTCTTCTATAAGCTCTTTTTTTATCTACTTAGGAAATATTAAATTCCTACCTACACCATCACTATTTGAAATACATGCCATTGCTTTCTGATTCACGTCCAAGCAATGGTCTAGTCAATATAACTTGGTCTAATAAGTCCAAGATCGATCCCACAGAGAATTAACCTACCAATTGCAACTATCACAACCCCAAAAGTACTTCCGAATCAAGTTCCCAAACTTTGAATATATCTTTGTGTGATTTTCGACTATATATTTTGCAATAATTAAGAATGTTTGAAAGAAAGAATTGAATATAGAGTAAAAAGAATATTATGAGAAGGACTAAGGTATTGATTTCCCCTATTGATGGAATCCCTTATCGTTTTGCTCTTACAAATTGTTAATATATTCTATCAATCATGAACGCTATGTGTATCGTAACACTCTCCCGAGCAATTACAATAATTTACTAGTGCACTCTCCCGAGCTACCCTAGCTAGATTTAATTTGAATAGTTCACTTAAGATTGCACCCAAGACTTTGTTATTCCTAACCCCGTCTTTACGCCTAAAGTTATAGATTCCTATAATAACCTAGGTGTGGTGTTGTTCAATAATAAACCTAAATATGCACTCTTTTCCAAGTTATGCACACTAAATAGGCACACCTAATTGGGGATCCTACCTATTAACTACAACAAGAATGAGGTTGAACAAATAGAAATCTAAGTCACAATTTGTAATCACATAAACGATAATTTCATCACTCAATAGGTTCCATCAAAACCTTAGAATAGAATTTAGCTACTCATGCCTGAAGAAACAAGAATAATAATTGAAATCATAAAGAAATAATTGATATAAAATAAAAGAAGGAGTTTGATAGGAATCTCTCTTACTAAAAATCTTGCAAAAGTATTAAAATATAGACAACATGCCTCTATGTGGCAAACTAGGACTTTAAATAGAGGTTTTTAGGGCTAAAAACTAAGTTTGAGTACAATTAGGATAACTGTTGCGGCGCCTTCCGCGGTTCGTTCGCGGCCGCGAGCGGACCGCGAACAGGCAAACTTCAGAGGGCTTCATTATTCGCGGTTCATCCGCGGTCGCGAGTGAACCGCGGATGAACAGTTCGTCTGATTCTTCTCTGCTTCTTCAGGCCCTCTTCACTTTAGCTCTTCTTTTGGCCTTTTCATCACCTAGGACTCCAAAATAGCTTTTTATAGCATCCAATGTATCACATGTACCTATAAAACACAAATGAACACTAATCAAAGCATTTTGTCCTCATAAACAATATTAATTCCATAACAAAGTGTGATTATTTAGGGTATAATTATAGTTAAATTCACCTATTATCAATACCCCACACGTAAACCTTTACTCGTCCTCGAGTAATATTTAAACACACTTTTAGGCCAACTCAACAAAAATTTGTCTCCCCCAAAATATGTCACAAAAGCTATTATACATGAACAACCTAAGATATGCATAATCTTTACTTAACCGCAAATTCTCATGCCTGCACATTATTACTTACTCTATTTATTGCCAAAAACTTGCAAATTCACCTTCTTCCTTTTGAATTACATGCCCTCACACAATTTATTGAGAGAAATTCCCACACATTAATGATTCAAATACAGGGAACTTATAAATGTTGAAAAAAAATTCACTCACTCTCAAAAAAGAACATTCGTATGAATACAGACACACCATAGGCTTGCCCCTAGTGTAATACTCCACTAATAGAGTTATTCAATCATAGATCAAGAGGTCTTTAAGGGTTGTAATGTTGGCTATGGGACGGGTAGCATACTTTTGGTTATAGTGACTAGCCTCCCTAAGCACTTTTCTTTTCTTTTTTTCACAACTTTCCCTTTTTGTTTACTTCCTTATGTCTCCCATAAACATACCTTCACCTTCCTTCACTTTTACCCCCACTTTTCTTTTATTGATGTAGCTGGCCTTTCTAAAATTTTATTCAATATAGCTCTTTTTCTCAGAATATATTTTTTTTTTCTTTCATTGTTTTGCAATACATTTACATTATTTTGGCCAGCTCACTATTTTCTACCCTTCATTCTTGATATTTCCTTTTCAATTTCCCTTCACCCCACACTTAAACTTTTGCATATTCATTACAATACAAGTGCTTCTAGGAGGTAAAGTAGAACAATATAATAATTTGAAGAACATTCAAGGGTTATCAAAGAATAGGCTTTAAGCTCAAAGGGGTTAACTAAGATATAATGTATGGGTGAATTCATGTGTATTGGTATATGGGGTTGCACAAAGAAATGCCTTTATCCTTTCTACAACCAAACAACTTCTATTTCGCTTTGCAAACACACAGGGCATGTTCTAGGCATCATGTACAACATACAATGTAATTAAAAACATCACACACACATGGCATGCAACTCGTTTTGAATTCAGTTTATCTACAAAGTCCTATCGATGTTCAAGCAAGCATTATTGTGCAATTTAAGGCATATTGAGATTCTACAATCAAGCTTAGAAGATACATTCTCAAGTTCAATTTACGCTTTTGCTAATGTGCATATTCGGGGTTACATGTTGCCCTTTGTCCTCTAATCCTAAGAAAAGGAAAATCTACCTAACCCGGTTCAATAAAACCCCTTGGAAAAGAACCGTGGTCAAAAGAAAAACTAAGGAGGAGATGATACACTACCTAAAAAAAGAAAATAAAAGAAAGAAAAAATTCCTACGTGGACTACTTCCCTCAAGAGTATTTGTCCTAAATAGTCCGTCATCCGGAAGGGTCTTCTACTCATATTTTTGGATTTTTAAAATTTTATAATTTTTTTGTGTTTTTTATTATTTTATATTACTTACTACACTAATATATACATTATGTACAAGATAAGTTACCCACCCCACACTTAAATATATGTCATGTCCCCATGACATAAATAAAAATTAAAGCACAAGAGGGGCCAGAAAACTTACCTGAGACTCACTCGGAGTCGGAGACGGTGGATGGGTCGACATGGCATGCTCGTCCAAGTGCTCTGAACCATGCCATAAACCTGTTTTCTGACCGGGCTTGCCTAGTGGACATGGCATCTAGGCGTGTGTGTAAGCCATCTACGGAGGTGCGCAGAGCAACAACCACCTCCTCCATTGACCTTAGCATAGGTCGTGTGGACTCGGATCTAGACATGCTTGCTCCACGAGGAGCAGGCCTGGAAGGTCCGGCTGAATCCGTGGAGTGCCTGGACCGGGCAACCGGTACAGGATCGTCCTCCTCATCCAAGTCAATAGGGGTTGTGTCTCGTCTAACCCGGATAGTAGCAGCTCTAAATGGAGCTTTCGGTGGTAGCTCACCGTCAGCATTAGTAACTGGGGTGTGATTGAGGAGACACAACGTAGTGACAAGAGATGGGTAATAAATACCCTTGGCAGTGAGGGATCCCCTCAATACCATCTCATCACTAATAACTCGGGCAATATCAACATCCCGATGTGTTACAAAACACCAAGTCAAAACAGCCCTATTAAAGTTAACATCCGTGGTGTTACTTGAGGGCAAGATACGGTTGCAAATTATGGAGAACCAACATTTGGCAGTGTGTGTAAAACAATTAGAGTGCAGAGTTTGATTTATAATCCACACTAGGATGCCATCTACACATAAGGCCTCTATTAGCATGTCCCATGTGACACCAGGCCTATCATGGTAATAGTCGACATCACTAGTGTGCAATGGCAGACGAAGTACCTGCCGAATAGTAGGAATATGAGCATTGACCCGCTTACCTCTAACGAAAACTTCTCTGACCATAGCATAAGGAGCATTGGCGTAGAATTCCCGGACAAACATCTTGTTCACCTTAGGAGGTGAGTCAAAGAGGAACTCCATCTCGCGCCTCCGAATCTCATCATAAATTTTCGGCTTCTCCGAGAGGATAGCCATCCTGTCAACTTCTACCTTTTGGAGCCACTTCTTGTTTGCTTTAATGTGAAATGCATTCCCGGCTCCTTCATCAGCAAACCTAGACTCATCATAAGTCGGTTGCCTAGATGAGCTAGCACCATGTCGGGCTCTCTTTGGGGCCATGATCCTGCACAAATAAGATAGCCAAAAATTTTGTAAATCGTTAGTCATTGGAAGGCTACTCAGACTTCGTCATCCTTAAGAACTCACAATTGGCCATTCTTTTGTGCAAATCCCTCATACTCCTATATTTAGATTCTTTATCTAACTATTTTACACATGCCTATTTGAGCACCCTACACTTTGTTATTTAAACGCTTCTACTATTACCCGATTGACTTAGTCCATCCCCAATAAAATACACCATTATCAATTCATGAGTTGGGCATTATTTCTCCTAAAACTACATTAATACATTATGAACAAGTATAATTTGCCCAACTTGGCTTACCAATCAACATACATGGTGTACATACTATTTTAGGTCTCCAAATAATAAAATTAGCATCAACAACACAATTGAAAACCCGCAAACCAATTCTTTACCAACCTTCAACTATATGACAAGATTCCTTAGTAAAAATTCATGGAAACATGTATTGTGCAAAACAAACCAAGTCATATTCAAGAGATATCTTAAACTAACAATATCTAATTACTACTACAAAATAAATAATCAAGAACTAAGACTAAAAACAAAATAAAAGAGAAGAGAAGTAGAGAAACTTACAAGTAATACAATGAAGAAGTAATGGAGGAAGAATGGGGTGAATTGGAGAAGAGGGTTTTGGGATTTTGTAGAGAGAAGGGGGAGGATTTTGAGTTAGAGAGAGAGAGAAGTTGGGAGAAGGGGAGGCGGCTGAGTGTTTGTGAGGGAGAGGGGGAGGGATTTTAGGGTTTTAAAGAAGGGAGGGAAAAGAAAATAAAAAAAACTGTTGTTTTAGCCGACCGCGGAACTGACCGCGATTGTGCGCGGTTCGTTCGCGGCCGCAGATGGACCGCAAACAGTCGAGATTCAGAGAGGTCATTTTTTCGCGGTTGGTTTGTGGCCGCGAATGGGCCGCGAACAGAGAAAGTTCAGAGAGGGCATTTTTCCGCGGTTCATCCGCGGTTGCGGATGGACCGCGGACAGTGCCCCTCTCTGAATTTTTTTTTTCGACTGTTCAGCAAAAAATTTGTTTTTTTCTTATTTTACTTTATTACTTACTACTAAGATAAAATTACTTACAACATGTTCATGGGTTTCCTCCCACGTAGCGCCTGATTTAACGTCGCGGCACGACTCAACTTAGCACATTTTACGGCTCGCTAGAGCTTTGAGGTTCATCCAACCGCAATTCTACCTTGTGCTCCATGTCATCCAGGCCTATGTTTTATTTCAACCGCTGTCCGTTTACCTTGAATGTACGTGATCCATCCATAGCTTGAATTTCCACAACTCCTGACTCAAATGCCTCAATTACCTTGAAGGGTCCTGACCACCTTGATTTCAATTTACCTGGGAACAGTCGTAATCTTGAATTGTATAGTAGTACTTTGTCCCCGTTTTTGAAGTTTCGCTCAACGATATTTTGATCACGGATCCGCTTCATCCTCTCTTTATACAATCTTGTACTTTCAAATGCCAGATACCGAAATTCTTCTAACTCATGCAACCCAGTTAACCTTGCTTTACCTGCTTCATCCAAGTTGAGATTCAATTGTTTCAGTGCCCACCAAGCTTTATGCTCTAATTCAACCGGTAAGTGACAAGCTTTTCCGAACACCAATTTGTAAGGAGACATGCCAATGGGTGTTTTGAATGTTGTTTTATATGCCCATAGTGCGTCATCAAGCTTCCTGGACCAGTCGGTTCTTGTGGCGTTCACTGTTTTAGTGAGTACACTTTTTATCTCCCTGTTGGAGACCTCAACTTGTCCACTAGTTTGCGGGTGATATGGAGTGGCCACACGGTGTTTAACATCATACTTGGCCAATAATTTCTCAAAAGCTCGGTTGCAAAAGTGTGTGCCCCGTCACTAATGATAGCCCTTGGAGTCCCGAACCGGGTGAAAATATTCTTCTTCAAAACTCCCACTACCACCTTAGCATCATTGGTGGGTAATGTTGCAGCTTCCACCCATTTGGACACAGTAGTCAACTGCAACAAGTATGTACTTATTGCCGTATGAGCTAATAAAGGGCCCCATGAAATCTATTCCCCAGACATCAAACACTTCCACTTGCTGGATTGGATTCATTGGCATCTCATGACGCCAGGAGATGTTCCCGGTGCGTTGACATTCGTTGCAACCTTTCACCCACAAGTGTGCATCCTTAAACATTGTCGGCCAATAGAAACCGGCCTCAAGTATTTTGGCAGCTGTACGTATTCCTCCAAAGTGACCGTCATATGCTGAAGCGTGACATGCCTGCAAAATAGAAGATTGTTCTATCTCGGGGACGCATCTCCGGATCATGTTATCAAGACATATCCTAAACAAATATGGTTCATCCCAATAATAACACTGACTTTCACGAAAAAATCTTTTCCTCTGGACCGATGAGAGGTCATGAGAAACAATGCCACTGGCTAGGTAATTAGCATAGTCAGCATACCATGGTGTTCCAGGGAGAGTGGTGGTGAGCAACTGCTCATCTGGAAAGGTTTCCAGAATTTCCCCACTCTTTTTGACAAGTTCAGCTCCTCAAGTCTTGACAAGTGGTCAGCGACTTGATTTTCAGTACCTTTTCTATCCCTAATTTCGAGGTCGAACTCTTGGAGAAGCAACACCCAACGAATTAGGCATGGCTTAAAGTCCTTTTTATCAAATTAATATCTTAAAGCTGCATGGTCCGTGTATATCGGTGAAAATAGCCATCATGCACCTTTGGAATGTGGCAGGTGCATTGCATAGTCCGAATGGCAACCTCCATGCCAACCTGTCAAGCATTTGATCAATGAAGGGAAGTGGGAAGTGATCTTTGCGGGTGGCTAGATTCAACTTCCTGTAGTCCATGCATATTCTCCATCCGGTGACGGTTCTTGTTGAAATCGGTTCATTGTTGTCGTTTTTCACTACCATCATGTCTCCTTTCTTTGGCACACATTAGACCGGACTAACCCAGCTGTTGTCTGTGATTGGGAAGATGATTCCCGCATCTAGCCACTTTATTACTTCCTTCTTCACCACTTCCTTCATGTTGGGGTTCGACCTTCTTTGATGTTCCCTGGAAGGTTTGTGTCCATCTTCCAGAAGAATTTTATGTATACAATAGGCTGGGCTGATCCCCTTTATGTCTGCCATAGTCCACCCGATGGCAGTCTTGCATTCCTTGATTACCTGTATAAGCTTTTGGGCCTGCACATCTAACAAACTAGATGAGATAATAACAGGTAACGTGGAGTTAGGACCTAGATACTCATACCTGAGATGTGATGGTAGTGGTTTAAGTTCAAGCTTCGGTGACTCTTCTATGGATGGCTTTGCTGGTGGGCTTTCGAGTTCGAGCTCTCTCTGCCATAATCCCTTGCCTTCCAGAGATAATACCCATTCGGCCAAACTTTCACCGTTTACCTCTTCCATGTTCATCAGGAATGCTTGAAGTGGATCTTCAATAGTCAATTATGCATCGTCGGTCTCCATTATCACATCAACCGCATCAATGAGAGAGCAATTTGCGAACTCACTAGGACGCCTCATGGATTTTTGCACATTGAAGATGATCTCCTCATCATTCAACCTCATCTTGAGTTCCCCAGTTTCATAATCAATTATGGCTCTCCCGGTGGCTAGGAATGGTCTTCCCAGGATTATGGGAATTTCTTCGTCGACCTTGCAATCAAGAATAACAAAATCGGCGGGAAACATGAACTTCCCAACCTGGATTAGCACATCATTTATAATACCAAATGGACACTTAACCGTCCTATCAGCAAGCTGTAAGAGCATAAATGTGGGTCTGGCTCTCCCAATACCTAACCTCTTATAAATAACTAAGGGAATGAGATTAATGCTTGCCCCCAAATCACATAAAGCCTTAGTAAAGGCACAATTCCCTATAGTGCATGGGATGGTGAAACTACCTGGATCAGATAGCTTCTTAGTAATGGGTCTAGAGACCACTGCACTACAAGTCTGGGTGAGTGTAACTGTGGCCAAGTCTTGGAAATCAAATTTCCGCGACATCAAATCCTTCATCATCTTAGCATAACCAGGCATTTCTTTTAAAGCTTCAATTAATGGAATGTTTACCTGGATTTGCTTGAGCATGTCGAAGAACTTTTTGTATTGCTCCTCTTTATGGTGTTTGGCCAACCTTTTGGGGAATGGTGGTGGAGGCCTCTTCTTCCCGGTGACTTGGGATTTTTCTTTTTCTATTACTTTCTCATCAATCTGCTGCTCTAACTGTTCAGCTACTTTCTCCGTTCCTTGTTTTGCTTCTTTATATTCAGCAACTGGCTGGACTGTGACTTCTGTCAACCCTGTGGATTCATCCAGTTCAATGGGCAATGGAGTAGGTATCTCAGCCTGTCAGTCGATTTTCTCACTTTCATTCTCAGCATCAAGGTCTCTACCGCTTCTCAGAGTCACTGCCATCATCTGCTTTGGGACTTGGTCCTTTGGGTTTGTTTGTGTGTCTGCAGGAAATTTTCCTTGAGGACGATTGTTGAGAGACATAGCAATCTGGCCCACCTATACTTCAATATTCTTGATGGTGGCATCATGTGCATCTATCCTCTCATTTGTTTTGGCGTTTGACCCAATTACCTGTTGCATCATAGCTTCCAACCTTGCAAACCCATCATCTTGTCTACCCCCATGTGGTGGTAGAGGTGGATGGTATCCCTGCTGCTGATTTCCGAAATTCTGAGGTCTAGGATATGGAGCCATGTTGTGTAGTGGCCTCATACCTGCTGCATTAAATTGTGGATGGGGAGGTCTGTCATTTGTGTCAATAGAGTTGCCATGTTCTCCTCCATAGTGTTGGATGGATCCAGAGGTGCAGAGTGTACCACTGGTGTGATAGGAGCATTCCTGGACGTCCACCCGGAATTTTGAGCCATCTTGTCTAGCAAATTTTGGCCCTCTCTCCAAGTCTTGCTCAGAAAAGCCCCACCTGCTGAAGCGTCTACAATGTTCTTCATGCTGTCTGAAAGCCCCATGTAGAATCTTTGGCCCAACATCTGCTCGGGAATCCCATGATGAGGACACATAACAAGCATACCCTTGAATCTGCCCCAGGTTTCATGTAATGTTTCCATTGGTTTTTGCTTGAAGCTCACGATCTCATCAATTTGTTGAGCTGTCTTATTAGGTGGATGAAACTTGTTGTGGAATTGTTTGACTAACTCATCCCAAGTGGCAATGGAGTTTATAGGGAGTGATTTTAGCCATATCTGTGCTGCTCCTGTAACTGAGAACGGAAAGAGTAATAATCTGATAGCTTTCGGAGTTACATTCGGTTGTCTTTGTGTTTTGCATATTGATAGAAAGTTCTTGAGGTGCTGCTGTGGATCTTCAACCTGAGACCCAGAGAATAATCCCTTGTTTTGCAACAAGTGAAGCATGTTGTTGGTAATCCGGAAAGACTCGGCTTGAATTGTTGGCACAACGATGGCAGTTGCCAAATTATCCACTGTGGGTTGTGCCCAGTCGAACAATGCACCTTCCTGTGGCTCCTGTGCCTCTTGCATATTTAGCCCGGCTTGCTGGTTTTGATCGTTTATGTCACCCATGTCGAAGTCTAGTTTGATTGGTTGTTGAGATTGTTGAATTGTTTGATGGCTTTGTTACGTGCCCGTAAGGTTTGCTCGGGGTCTGAGAGTCCTTCAATTAGTTCTCTAGTCCTTGCAGATTTTCTAGGCATGCACCTGAATACCCAAATCAACAAACGTCAAAATATTCAATGTAGAGTGTAGAAAGAACCTGAATACATAAGAATCTTGAAGTTCTGGCAATGGCAATTGATAATTCCGTTAATCCCCCGGCAACGGCGCCAACATTGGTTCACGTCCAAGCAACGGTCGTAGTCAATATAACTTGGTCTAATAAGTCCAAGATTGATCCCATAGAGAATTAAGCTACCAATTGCAACTATCACAACCCCAAAAGTACTTCCGAATCAAGTTCCCAAACTTTGAATATATCTTTGTGTGATTTTCGACTATCTATTTTGCAATAATTAAGAATGCTTGAAAGAAAGAATTGAATATAGAGTAAAAAGAATATTATGAGAAGGACTAAGGTATTGATTTCCCCTATTGATGGAATCCCTTATCGTTATGCTCTTACAAATTATTAATATATTCTATCAATCATGAACGCTATGTGTATCGTAACCCTCTCCCGAGAAATTACAATAATTTACTAGTGCACTCTCCCGAGCTACCCTAGCTAGATTTAATTTGAATAGTTCACTTAAGATTGCACCCAAGACTTCGTTATTCCTAACCCCGCCTTTACGCCTAAAGTTATAGATTCCTCTAATAACCTAGGTGTGGTGTTGTTCAACAATAAACCTAAATATGCACTCTTTTCCAAGTTATGCACACTAAATAGGCACAGACTAATTGGGGATCCTACCAATTAACTACAACAAGAATGAAGTTGAACAAATAGAAATCTAAGTCACAATTTGTAATCACATAAACGATAAGTTCATCACTCAATAGGTTCCATCAAAACCTTAGAATAGAATTTAGCTACTCATGCTTGAAGAAACAAGAATAATAATTGAAATCATAAAGAAATAATTGATATAAAATAAAAGAAGGAGTTTGAGATTACTAAAAATCTTGCAAAAGTATTGAAATGTAGACAACATGCCTCTATGGGGCAAACTAGGACTTTAAATAGAGGTTTTTATGGCTAAAAACTATGTTTGAGTACAATTAGGATAACTGTTGCGGTGCCTTCCGCGGTTCGTTCGCGGCCGCTAGCGGACCGCGAACAGGCAAACTTCAGAGGGCTTCATTATTCGCGGTTCATCCGCGACCACGAGTGAACCGCGGATGAACAGTTCGTCTGATTCTTCTCTGCTTCTTCAGACCCTCTTCACTTTAGCTCTTCTTTTGGCCTTTTCATCAACCTAGGACTCCAAAATAGCTCTGTATAGCATCCAATGTATCACATGTACCTATAAAACACAAACGAACATTAATCAAAGCATTTTTTCCTCATAAACAACATTAATTCCATAACAAAGTGTGATTATTTAGGGTATAATTATAGTTAAATTCACCTATTATCACCTTCTCATCATCATTGTGGCTAATGAGAAAAACAATTAAAGGCACATTCCACCATTGTGACGACCTGACCCCTTGTCTCATGTGTTACTGCTCTGTTTTCTCCATTTATTGTTTCTTCATGTTTCATTATCGGTATGTGGTGTGTGAGAGATGATTTGGATTGGTTTTGATAAGAAATGAGACACTTAGTTTATTTAAGGAAGGCTTAAGTTGGAAAAGTCAAACAGACATTGACTTATGAATTATAGGACTCGGATGTGATTTATGGTGATTCGATTAGCTTCAAGAGGTTATTTGTGACTTAGGAGTGCAATCAGAATTGATTTTGGAGGTCCGGTGTAGAGTTAGGCTTGAATTGGCGAAGTTAGTATTTCAGCGAATTCTGATTGGTATGTGAGATTTTGATCCGAGGGTCGGAATGGAATTCTGAGAGTTTTTGTAGCTTCGATATTTGATTTGTGATGTGTGTGTAAAATTTTAGGTCATTCGGACGCCGTTTGGTCGGTTTTTTTTTATCGAAAGTGTATTTCGGAAGTTTTAAGAAACTAAGGCTTGAGTCCGATGGAATTTAATGGATTTAGCATTGTTTGATGTGTTTTGATGATTGGAGCAAGTTTGAACGATATTATATGATATGTTGGTGCTTTTGGTTGAGACTCCGGGGGCCTCGGGGTGATTTCGGATGGCTATCAGGAGGTTTGGAGTTGTGTTAATGTAGCAGAAAAATTGCAGAGAACTTTTGTTCTATGCGATCGCATAAAAGGAATTATGGTGGATGTTACGTTGTGATATGCGATCGCATAGGGAGTGTTGCGATCGCATAGTGTAATTTGAGACTCTGGAAATTTGTTATATGCGATCGCAGGAGGCTTATGCGATCGCATAGGGTTAAATTTGGAGTTGGAATTTTGGTCTATGCAATTGCATAGTGTTAGCTACAGTGCCCTAGAATTTTGTTTTATGCGATCGCAGGTGCTCTTATGAGATCGCATAGTTTTAGCTACAGTACCTGGGCAGAATGTTTTAAAAGCTCATTTTCGCAATTTTGGGTCATTTTTCCTCCACGGTTGACCATTTTGAGAGCTTCTTGGTGAAGATTAAAGAGGGATTCAAGGGGAATCGATTGGAGGTAAGATTTTTGAACTTAAAACACAATTATATTGTGAAACTTTTCAAGAAATTCCTGGACATTAAGCCTAAAATTGATGAACTCGGGCTTGAGTTTTTGATATTTCAAATTGGGATTTCATAGGTCATTTGAGCTCGGATTTGGAAGTTCTCGGTATGTATGGACTCATAGAGAGACAAGTCTGGTAATGTGAGTTTTGTAATTTTTTGAATAGCAAGCCTAGTGATCCGGTTTTCCTAGTTTCAGAATTTTTGCTATATTTTGATTGTTTTCGATTGGGAATTGTTCCCTTGGCATAGTGTGATATATTCACTCTGATTTTGGTTAGATTCGACGCGCGTGGAGGCACATTTGAGGGGCAAAGGCATCGCGAGCTAGAAATTTCACCGGTTCGAGGTGAGTAATACTTGTAAATGATATCCTGAGGATTTGAAACCCTGGATTTGCACACCATAGTGCTTTAATGAGGTGACTTGCATGCCGGTTAGTGGGCGTGGGGTAGAGCACCGCTGGGGATTGGTCCGCCCAGATTGATTATTTCTTGTGTATTTGACTAAACATTCTTTGTTATCACTGTTGTTTGGGCTAATTGCCATATTTGGGATTCGTGCCAATTATTGGGACCCTTCGGGGATTATTTTCATCGTTTCCTCACTGTCTTGCCTGAACTTTGTCATAATATTTCTCCTCTATTTTACAGTTCAGACGCTTTTACTCAAATTGAGTCTTAAATGATATTTTTAAATGATAATTTGGGCTGAGGACTACTATTTTACTAATTCACGAGGGGCTTGTGATGATAATCTGACTGAGTGTGGCTGAGGGTCAAATGTGAGGATACACTGAGGGATGTGAGGCCGAGGGCCTAGATGTGGGTAGTATATATATGGATCGGATTGCACGCCGCAGTAGTATATATATGGATCGGACTACATGCCGTAGTAGTATATTATATAGATCGGACTGCACGTCGCAGTATGTGTATATATTGGTCGTGCTTTAAGGTCTTATTGATAGCGCTTGGGATATAGGAGCCCTTCCGGAGTCTGCGCACCCATAGTGAGCGCGGGTACCTATATAGATCGGGCTGCACACCGCAGTGATATGTGGATCGGGCTGCACGCCGCAACGATTATTATGTGATACTATTTCTGAGAGCGGCCTGAGAAAGAGAGTCCGAAGGGTCAAGAGTGTTGATGAGAGTGAGCCCGAGGGGCTGGTGCAGTTTGAGATATTACCCGAGGGGCGAGCTTTATGTCCTCATTTTGCATACTTCTTGCCTTTTTTCTATTATACTGAAGTATTTGTGCCCAAGGGGCAAATTTTCTGTGCTAGTCAGCAATAACTATTTGAAACAGTTTTCGTAATTATGAAAAAGGCCATTTTCAAAAGAGATTTGAACTGAGCCGAAACATTTCTAAAGATTTCATTCATTTCACTAGTTTTCTCAAAAATTGTACCCGGTTTCTGTATAGCATGTTGGTTGTTTTACGTGATTTCTTGTTGCTCTGTTATTATTTACTCTTATTACTTATGAGTTGGAGTACTCACTTTACTCCCTACACTTCGTGTGTAGTTGTAAGTATTGCTAACCCGGTAGCAAGTTATTAGCGGATTGAAGATATTACTGTTGTGGCTGAGCAAGGTGAGCGCCAGCGTTCGCATCACCAGATGTTGTCTTTAAAATTCCAATATACATTCTTGTATATACTTGGCCCTATAGTTTTGTTCAGGTTTCTTATATGCTCGTGACTTGTGACACCCCGATCGGGTTAGGTAGGGTTGTAAATACTGATTATTATTGCCATTAAGTTGTATTATTCTATTCACTTATGTTTAGTAATTGTTAAAGAAATGATTGGGGTTAGTTGTTTGGCCTTGTCTTCTCGAGAGGCGCCATCACGATCGAGTTTGTAAATTGGGTCGTGACAAGTTGGTATCAGAGGTTAGGTTAATATGTCTCACGAGTCATGATTAGGTTTAGAAGAGTCTCGCAGATCTGTACGGAGACGTCTGTATTTATCCTCGAGAGGCTGCAGAACCTTTAGGAAAAACTTTACATTCTTGGAATTCTTATCGTGCGTACTTGATATAGATTGAGATATAACTCTTGAAATCCCTTCCACACGTTTGTATGTGCACATGAATGCTCGGTATTCTATGTGACTTGATGGCTTGCGATTCCCCGATTGAGGGGTGAGAGGTAATCTTTGTGAGTATATTGGGCCAGTCTGGAGGACTTGAGGCCAGATCTTTACCTATGGCTTGAGCACCAAGGTGCTGATTGTGTGAGCGAATGTTTTGAACTTATATATTCAGTATAGTCCCTATTAGCCGGAATGGCGGCTGGATATCCATGTGATGATTATGTTAGTAATGCGAGATGTATCCACGTGATCTTGGTACGATGAAGGAGTCTGTTGGATGACAGATGAATAGTTAAGTGTTCGTTTCCTATTGTGATCCATTGTGTATCCCCGAGTTATGGGTGCGTGAAGAATATTTCCGTATCTCCTAGTTGGAAAGTAAAGTGCAATACGTGTGGCGGTATGAGTTCAGACTTAGGAAGACTAAATTGATTGTCTTATGTGTATGATGGTGGAGGGTGCGTTAAATACTAAATTGAGGGAAATAGGTGGGTTATCTCCTACGGAATGTTCTTGAGTGGTATGATCCTCACGTGTCCGTTAGAAGATCCCATGTGTAATTAAATGGTACGTATTGTAAATTAAAATTTTTGGTCACTTAAGAGAGTGGACTCAGCTGATGTGGGGATGAATGCAAGGTTTGTAGAGGATTTCGGTACCAGATGATCTGTGTTTTCATAAACTTGTAGACGATTTGAGTTTAATCTCACAATGATATTGTGGCATCATTAGAGTAAAAGTATTATGGGTTGTTGAGTGTGTCCTGATATATAGCTTTGAGCCAAGTTGGGGAGGTTGGTGTTGATTAATTGATTGTACGATTATGTTCTATGTTGGTTCCTTTTCAAGGTATGCTGGCAGATCAGTTCTGGTTGCATAAATTGAAGTGAGGATGGCACGAGTGAAGAAAAATGTTGACAAATGTTATATGTTGCTTTGTAGATGTGTGGAAATAATAGGATGCCTTGAGCTATTAATGATAAAGAATGCTCAGTGTATAGAGAAGGAATATATTTGTTCGTATTGAATTGAGATCATATCCTGTGGTGTCAGAGTGCTAATAATGAATTAGTGGTTCTGTTCATTGAGTCAGATAATTTGCAGTTTGAATAAAAGTGAATGACTTTCAAGAATGATTCTAATGTGTTCAAGATTTTACATGTAACGATCAGGTGTTTTAAGGTTGTGAATGTGGTTAGAGACTGTATTTTCATTGGAAAATGACAAGACTTATGGTATTTTTATGTTAATTATGGGATTCTACGCATCACTATCAAGAAAATAAAGGTAACGGAATTGGCTTCATAGGAAGTCCTTCCTAGTAGACTATTTTGGGAATGTGGTGTTCTTGAGAATATTTGAGAGAGTATTCGATGGCTTGTGGGTCTTAGACAGTGTGGTCTTATGTTCGAGTATCGTGTGGTAAATCTGGGTTGAGGCATTATGGTGCTACATCAACAGGAAATATCAAGTTGGTCATGAATAAGAAGGAAAATTAAATAGATGGAATAGCTTTATAGTAGACTGAGTCGGTATGGTAAAGGGTATGATTATTTCTTCATATGTGTTAGAGGTAATGAGCCTTACAGGCATTTTGCAACAATGCTCTTGAGTTTTGGCAGCTTACTTAACTTGGTTTTGGTAGAAGCATTCAGTCCTGGCAGTTTAGCCTCTGCAAATGGAAATGGGAGAAAGCTCTTGTTGAGCTTTACTGTGGTTTGGAGATGAATACATTTTCTATGGTATGCGAAGCATGGAGCGTGTAATGATCCTTCTTCTAGATGTGATTAACAGAAGGTCTTGGCTAGATGAGTTACAGTTCAGATCTGAAAAGAAGTTCATAAAATTCTTAGACAACGGGTAGCCTCAGGTAATCAAGGAAATGGTGCTATTGAATGAGAGTGATTTGACGAGAGTACATTTCTCGGAATAAGGGTAATGTGATTAAACTAATGATATTTCGGTAGTATTATGGCACTTTCTTGCTAAATCGACTGATGATATTTGAGTTTGTTTGATGGCACAGGTGAAATTTTAGAATATCTTTTGTGGAATGATTGGGTACTTGAGGTGTAATATGTATTCATACTACAGAATTTTGGGATCAGATACAGTGATTCGTGTGTTATATGGAGTTGGAGATTGGGAGTTCTTGGGTTCAGACTGTGTAGTGGTTGTAGATCATGTGTATTGCTAGCGCTAGCGGCTATTGGGATTTTGAAGCCCGAGTGGATCTTTCTTTGCTTGGTATATTAGATTTTGGATGTGATATTGGGCTGTAGACTGGTTGTCTCAGTGTTGGGTTATTCTAGACTATTGTGCTATGGGTTATGTAGAAAAATGCCACAGGTTGCATGGCGGAGTGCATCGGATTATGTTCTGGCAGAGTGGTTGTATTTCAAAGAACAGAGGATGGCTATGAAGGATTGCTTTTCTTAATTGGGCCTTCATGGCGGATGTCAGTGCAGATGTTTCTACCGTTGATTCAGTTCCGGTATTGAGGGACTTTTTCGAATGCATTTCTTGTGGTCAGGCATGTCGACTGGCGAGATTGTGGATTAAGTATTTATTTGGTGCCAGACATCGTATCGTACGGCTCCAACAAGAGTTATAGTAGTGGAAGGAGCAACTTCAGGCTTCTTGGTATTAAGTTTGTTGGCAGGCCAATGTGGCTACATATTTAGCTTGAGTTAGCTTAGTTAGTCCTGAATTGTAATGTTGAGGGCTAGGTTGATCGATTGTTATTGAACTTGTTCGGGAACTAGGGAGATCTATGAGTTTCTTTTTCTGTGTCGTGTGGCGTTATGACTGCTTAGATATGGACACATGTGGTGCGGTTCTATTGAGGATTCATACTAAGGTCGAGCGGCAAGAGTAATTGGCCATTGCTCAGTAAATGAAGTACTTTTATGGCCTATCGGGTTGCGTGTCATATGTTATTGGTTTCACCGTGGATATAATGAATTGCTTTGGCTTCAGACACCAAGTGTGTGTGGTTGTCGATTTTGATCATGGCGACTTGAGGCTTCATGTGTAGCAGTGTTTGGATAGGATCGTGCATTGTGGTGAGGACACATAGAGATATGACCTTTTGAGGTAGATTCTGGTGCTTTATATCTATGATGTGAGGCAGGGTCTCAGCCTGGTGTTGTAATGATACTGATGAGCTTGAGGTACAGCTTTTTCATTTGAGTCATTTGTCATGATTTGAGTATGTTCAGACCAGTTTTATAGGTGCATGTATTATACATGTTGTGGGATAGGCCTGTGTTGAGGTTTCATATCACCCGATTGGTGTGTTGGATTCGAGGTTCATTGGTGGCATTAATAAATCCAAACATATGAGATTTTAGCTTGTTAGAAGGATAATATCGAGGTTTGGCCCAAAAATCTATTGTGATGTTAGTCTAAAGGAAATGGTTTTATGAATGGTTGATCTGAGAAATGGTTACGGTTTATCACGTGCTTCAGTTGTCGTTGGCATTATATAAAAGTGTTGGGATGAGACTTTAGCTAATAAGAGGTTTTATATCAGTATTTGGTTATTGTGGGCAACTGATGTGACTAAAGGTTACCGTTTGAGTTATTGGATTATGTTGTATATAGTGGGCAACTGATGTTAATAGAGGCTACCGTTCGAGTTATTGGATTATGTTATATATTGTATGATTTCACCTGAGGTTGCATGTATGGGTTATTACAGCTGGTTTGGGCTTATTCTGAGTATAGATGTGAGGTTCAGATCTTGTGTACAATTTCAAAAAGTGCAATATAGTCCTATAGTTTATGGTTTAGATGGACTGAGAAATTTTTGCTATATGGTGTTATCAGACCTATACGAGATAGGGTAACGAGGGATCACCCCGGGTATATGCTTGGTAAGGTCATACAACTATTGGGTTGCGTCAAGTACAACTCTAGGTAAGCTCGAGGATGAGTGTTAGTTTAAGTTGGGGAGGATGTGACGACCTGACCCGTCGTCTCATGTGTTACTGCTATGTTTTCTCCATTTATTGCTTGTTCATGTTTCATTATCGGTATGCAGTGTAAGGCCCTGTAAAATATTTGTGCATAAAACCTAGTAGCTATAGTGTCATGGTCCGAATAATGTGTTAGGAATGCGTAGAATTCTTCGCGGCGAGCTTGCGAGCCACGGTTCGGACCCTTGGTAGTGATTTAAGTTTCAAAAATGAAGAGAATCTATTTTTCCATAAACGTGTCAATTTTGCGGTCAAGAATGCGATCGTAGATCTGCTATGCGGACCGCATTCTTGCCGCAGAGCTTACCAGAAGGTTTCCCAAAATCATGTTGAAAATGCGGTCGATATGCGATCGCATAATGAATCTACGGTGCACTTTGCGACCGCAGATCAAGAATGCGGACCGCATTTTGGTCGCATTCCATAACAGTACATGTGTGAATCTTGAGGTAATTATGCGGTCACTATGCGGACCGCATGTTGATTCTGCGATCGCAGATGCGACCGCAGAATTGACCCGGCCCAGATTTTTGTAAAATTTTGACCCGACCTCTTCTTTAATATAACACATTTCCCCTTCATTTTGTCATATCATCTTACCAAAATTAGAGAGAGAAGAGAGGGGTTTTAGAGAGAGAAGTCTTTCATCTTCAAAGATTGTTCCAAACATTTACTCCAAAGGATTCTAGGGCAAGGATTCAACTTCCCCAAATCCTTCAAGGTAAAAGCCCTAACTATTTTCTTTGATTTTCAGTTTTAAATTGGGTAAAGAGAGGTTTGCATATAATAGCTTTTGAAAATAGAATTTCTACACTCATGCATGATTGTTGAACTTGATTTCTAGTAAAAAGAAGTGAGTAGAAGTAAGAGTCTTCAAGAACAAGGTTGGCAAGAGTAGAATACCTTGGGTAAGCATAAAGTAGGAAGTTAAAGGAAGAAAACTCGATACCAGGTATGTATGGCTAATTTTGATTCTTGTGAAATCGCCTATATGTGTGAAATTTGTTTGGTTAGTGTTAATTTGACAAATTGTGTGAAATTCTTGATGTTGTTGTTGGATATTCAAAGTTGTTGTTGAAATATGAGTGATGTGGTATGAAATATGAACCGAAAGGTAAATGAGAGTTGAATTGGGTAAAAAATTGTGAATAATGGTTATGATGGCCTATATGGCACCTTGTGGAAAAGAAACGAAACACATGAGGATTGGTTTGTTGTGGAAATAGATGAAACACTTGAATTGTGGAAAATTATTGAACATACTTGTGTGAATATTCTTGATTATGGAAACATTGTAACTTGGTTATGATATTGGCTTGATAAGTAATTGAGAACATGAAACAATGTGCAAGTTGCTTATTTGAACTTGTTGAAATTGTGTGTAGTGCTTTATCTGCTGTTTGAAATTGTTGTGTTTTAAACTGTAAGGTGGGATCGGGTTGCGCGCCGCAACATGAGGAAATAAGGTGTGGGTTGGGGTGATAAGGGTGGCCGAGGTAATAAGGGTAGTCAGGGGTAATAAGGATGGAAAGCGATCGAAATCCTATTGAAAATTGATACAAAAATCAATGATGTGAAATTGTGAAAGGAGACAGCAGGAGAGTTTGCAACCTGGGGGCACTGATTGCCCCTATGTTTGACTACTTGCAATTTATGTGGTTGATTGGTTGTTGTTCTATTTGTTGACCTTGAACGTGCTTGTGTTGAGGCTTATCTGAAATGAGTAAAAGGTGGAAAACATGGTTGGTTGGCTTGATTAGTTTTGATGTAATTTAATGGCTTAAGTTTACTTGGGACAAAGTTTGTCCATACATACCAGTACAATTCAAGTGTACTGACGTCCCTTTTGCCGGGGCGCTACATTCGTGTTATGATTGTAGGTGGATCAGTAGCAGGCACTTCAGCTCATCGGCAGTAGTATCCTTCTCCTTCCACTGCCCGTTTTGGTGAGCCTGTTTCTTCTTCGGGGCCCTGTGTAGTTCACTCCACTTTTGTTTAAATTTCATTTTGGTTTGTAAGGTATAGTCGGAGCCTTGTTACCGGCAAGTATTGTATTCCCCTTTTTGTATCCTAGAGGCTCTGTAGACATGTAAACTGTGGGACTCCAGTCTTATGTATATATTATGTTATGTCGGGCGTTGTAAAAACTGCAAACTTGTTAATGAATCACTCGTATGGTTTTATTTGTTTAATGTGAAATCATTCATGGTTAGTAAGATATTTGGTTAATGAGAAACAATCAACACGGGGGTAACGCGTGGGAATGAAAGGCACCCAGGTCCGCTTGACTGGGGCAACCCGGTCAGGCGCCGGTCATGTTCCCCGATTTGGGGCGTGACAAGGACGAGTATCAGAGCCTAAGGTTTTTTTTAAAAGTGTCCTAGGATGTCTCGGAGCCGTGTCTAGTAGTGCCCTTCTTATCGGTGTGTTGTCGACCACATCGGATAAGTTGGGGGCTACATGGGCATTTAGGAATTTACCAATTTCTTTGTTAATCTATATCGTGCGGTAAAGTGAAATGTGGAAATATTTGTGTCTAATTCGCGCCTTGTTCCCAAATTTTCAGAATATGGCGCCTAAGAAGAAGGTTAGACTCGGCCTTGGGGCCAATGCCGGCCCGAGTATGGCTGCTAATCATGTACCCGATGTCGTGGGCGAGAATGACCCACCAGTCCCGAATTTGCCTGGCCCATCTGTTCAAAACCAAAGTGTTCCTATTCCACCTGCGGCAGAGGATGCCACCATTCCTCCTGCCAGTGTTCCTGGCTCAGATACAGTTCCCGCTTCGGGTTCTAGTATCTCTAATGAGGATCTTAGGGGAGCCATTCATATGTTAACACAGTTAGTGGCCGCCCAGGCCCAGAGATCCCATGATGCCCCTGCATCCTCCAGCAGACAGGGAGATTCCTCCGGCTCCAGAGTCCACCAGTTCTTGCGGTTGGCCCCTCCAGAATTCTCAGGTACCGATCCAGAGGCTGACCCACAAGACTTCCTTGATGAGATATACAAGACCCTCAGAGTGATGAAGGCTACAGATATAGAGGGGGTAGAGTTGGCCTCTTACAGGCTGAAGGGAGCGGCACGTTCATGGTTCGAGATGTGGGAGGATTCTCGTGAGGAGGTGCGCCCTCCGGCCAGATGGGATGAGTTCGTAGATGCATTTATTTACCACTTCTTGCCTGCCGAGGTGATGGCAGCCCGTGCCACGGAGTTCGAGGTCCTCAAATAGGGAAATATGAGTGTTTGGGAGTATCACATGGAGTTCGTAAGATTGTCCAAGTACGCTCCTCATTTAGTGTCGACCATGGATGCCGGGTTCGACGGTTTGTTCAGGGCCTTAGCCCTTTGGTAGTGAATGAGGCCGCCACAGCAGCTTTGCACTCAGACATTAACTATGGGAGGATCGTGGGGTTTGCTCAGGCCACAGAGGCTAGGAAATTGAAGATTCGAGCAGAAAGAGAAAGTAGCAGCAGAGCCCGGTCAATGGGTCATTCAGGGAGATCACTTCCAGGGAGAGGGTCATCAGGGCCATCCCAGTCATATGCTCGGTCCTCCGCGAGTGCACCGCCATCTGTGCACAGTCATCAGCAGGGCAGTCATTCGAGACCCGGTTCAGATAGCAGGAGGTCTCGTCAGTCTGGTCATCCTGGGGTGAGGTCCCAGCAGCAGGGGAGACCTACATGCCCCAAGTGTGGGAGATTTCATACAGAAGACTTGCTACCTTGACCCGATATGCTATAGGTGCGTGGTGAGAGGTCACATCTAGTGGGACTGTCGTGCGCCTAGTCATGATATGGGTAGGAGATCTGCCAGTCATCCGGTTCTTCAATTGTTATATCATCAGTGTGTCCTCCAGCTCTAGTAGGGCGTGGTGCGGCTAGGGGTGGAGCTCGTGGTAGGGGTGGACCTAGCCGGTTCTATGCTTTGAGTGGCCGCCAAAGTGCTGAGGCTTCTCCAGATATCATTAAAGGTACCTTGTCTATTCAGGCTATTGATTGTTATGCTCTTATTGATCCGGGGTCCTCCTTGTCTTATGTCACTCCATTCATTGCTTCAAGTTTTGGGATAGAACCCGAACGGCTTCATGAGCCGTTCTCTGTGTCGACTCCGGTTGGTGATTCTATTATAGCCTCACGAGTCTATAGAAATTGTGTTGTCACGGTGAGTGGTCATGTTACCACAGCCGATCTTATTGAGCTTGGGCTGGTTGATTTTGATGTAATTATGGGGATGGATTGGCTCTATTCATGCTTTGCCAAGCTTGACTGTCGGACGAGAGTTATGAGGCTCGAGTTCCCTAACGAGCCAGTTATTGAATGGAGAGGAAATGGTGTAGTGCCAAGGGGTAGGTTTATTTCCTACCTTAAGGCTTCGAAGATGATTAAGAAGGGGTGTATCTATCATTTGGTTTGGGTGACGGACACCACCTCAGAGGTGCCTACCCTCGAGTCCGTGCCAATTGTGAATGAATTTCCTGAAGTGTTTCCGGATGAGCTTCCCGGCATTCCGCCGGATAGGGAGATTGATTTTGGGATCGATGTATTGTCAGATACTCAGCCAATATCCATTCCACCATACAGAATGGCGCCAGCCGAGTTAAGGGAGTTAAAGGAGCAGCTGAGGGATTTATTAGAGAAAGGGTTCATACGATCGAGTGTGTCGCCGTGGGGTGCTCCGGTTCTCTTTGTCAGAAAGAAGGATGGGTCACTTCGAATGTGTATTGATTATCGGCAACTCAACAAAGTCACCATCAAGAATAAATATCCTTTGCCTCGAGTGGATGATCTGTTTGACCAATTGCGGGGAGCGAAGTTCTTCTCAAAGATTGATTTACGGTCTGGGTACCACCAGTTGAAAATCAGGGAGCAGGATATTCCTAAGACCGCCTTCAGAACTCTTTATGGTCACTTCGAGTTTTTGGTCATGTCTTTTGGGCTAACAAATGCCCCAGCGACTTTCATGGACCTTATGAATCGGGTATTCAAGCCATTCCTAAATTCTTTTGTGATTGTATTCATTGACGACATCCTCATCTACTCTCGGAGCAGGGAAGATCATGTCGTTCACCTCAGAGCAGCATTGCAGACCCTTCTTCAGCATCAACTGTATGCCAAGTTCTCAAAATGTGAGTTTTGGTTGGAGTCCGTAGCCTTTCTAGGGCATGTTATTTCCGGTGAGGGAATTCAGGTGGATCCTCAGAAGATTGCGGCAGTGAAAGATTGGCCTAGACCCACGACCCCGACAGAGATTCGTAGCTTCTTGGGTTTAGCAAGGTACTATTGGAGGTTTGTAGAGGGATTCTCAACCCTCGCTTCCCCATTGACAAAACTGACGCAGAAGGCAGTTAAGTTCCAGTGGTCCGATGCATGTGAGAAAAGTTTCCAAGAATTGAAGTCAAGATTGACCTCGGCACTAGTATTGGCCTTGCCAGAAGGCACAGATGGATTTGTAGTTTATTGTGATGCCTCCAGAGTTGGTTTGGGATGTGTATTGATGCAGCGCGGAAAGGTCATAGCTTATGCTTCCAGGCAACTCAAGAACCATGAGAAGAATTATCCGATGCATGATTTGGAGCTTGCAGCTGTTGTGTTTGCCTTGAAAATATGGCGACACTATCTTTATGGGCTACATGTAGATGTGTTTTCAGACCACAAGAGCCTCCAGTATTTGTTCAAGCAGAAAGAGCTGAATTTGAGACAACAGCGGTGGTTAGAACTGCTCAAGGACTATGATATGGACATATTACACTTATGTTCTTTAGAGTCTCTTGACTCTTGACCCTTCGGTCTATAGGAGTTAGCATGTGTTGGGACTTGGTTCCCTGTTTTGATATATCTATCACTGTTGTCTTATAACTTGTTATGCTTAAATTGGAATAAGTGAGCTTATAGCTCCGTGATTGTTGTTAATTGGTCAGGCTGGCCTAGCAGTGTGTTGGGCGCCATCACGACCGGGTTTGGGGTCGTGACAGATGACAGGTCGGGTCATCACAGAGCTATTAGCGGATTGAAGGTATTACTGTTGTGGCTGAGCAAGGTGACCGCCAGCGTTCGCGGCACCGGATGTTGTCTTTAAAATTCCAAATAACTATTCTTGTATATCTTTGGCCCTGTAATTGTGTTCATGTTTCTTAGATGCTCGTGACTTGTGACACACCGATCGGGTTATGTGGGATTGTAAATACTGATTATTATTGATGTTAAGTTGTATTATTATATTGACTTATATTTAGTAACTATTAATGAAATGATTTGGGTTAGTTGGCTGGCTTTGTCTTCTCTAGAGGCGCCATCACGATCGAGTTTGTAAATTGGGTCGTGATAACCAGGTACTATGTCTTAGTTATTCTTGGTGGAAATTCCATTGCATGTCTAATAACATCAGCAACCTCTTCTACAAAATCCTCCCGCAATCTAAAATTCCAAAACATAAACTAAAAGTTCAATTCATATCCTAAAAGTTATATTCATATCCTACGAGTTTAAACATAAACTAAGAGTTCAACTCTTATCCTACAAGGTTCAATTCATATCCTAAAGGTTCAATACAATGCTAAAGGTTCAATTTATATCCTAAAAGTTCAACTCATATCCTAAAATATTTAATTAATATCCTAAAGGTTCAATACATATGCTAAAGGTTTAACTCATATATAAAAGCTTCAATTTATATCCTAAAAGTTCAACATATACTAAAAGGTTCAATTAATATCCTAAAAGTTCAACTCATATCCTAAAAGGTTCAATTCATATCCTAAAGTTTCAATACATATGCTAAAGGTTCAATTTATATCCTAAAAGTTCAAAAGGTTCAATTAATATCCTAAAGGTTCAATACATATGCTAAAGGTTCAACTCATACATAAAAGCTTCAACTTATATCCTACTGTCACGACCCGGATTTTCCCCCAACATCGGGATCGTGATGGCGCCTACTCGTGGTAGCTAGGCAAGCCACTGTATTCATACTATCCTGTTTTTAACACAATTTTAATTAAATAAATGCGGAATACTTTATCGAAATGGATATAACAAATCACAAAGTGAAAATTATATTGAAATCCTCTACCCAAGACGTGGAGTCACCAACTCACAAACTACTATGAAATACTACACATAAAAGTCTGAAGGAAATATAACATAATACTGTTTGTCTCGGAACAATGAGACTACAGCTAACATAAATAGAGAAAGAGACGCCGGGCCTGCGGACGTCTGCAAGCTACCTCGGTCTCAAAGTTCAACTCCTACGCAAAAGATTTACTGCTGCTGCTCCTGATCGTAACCTGGACCTGTCCAAAAACGCACAGAAGTGTAGTATCAGCACAACCGACCCCATGTCTTGGTAAGTGCCTGGCCTATCCCGGCGAAGTAGTGATAATGCTAGGACCAGACACCCACATAAACCTGTGCAGTTCAATATATATATGTGTACCACAAAATAACAAGAGATAATCAAGTATTAACACAGTAAGGAATATCTTAAAGAATTCAGCAATTAACCACAGTTAATAATTTCACTAGGAAAGACAAAGTGTAATGTAAACACAAGTAATATCGATTCAAGAAATAGCAAACAGTTGCACGGCATCACCCTTCGTGCTTTTACTCTCATCCTCACATTCATAGTACGGCATGATCCTTCGTACATGGTTCAATAATAGGGCACGGCATGATCCTTCGTGCATAAATAAATAAACATGGCACGGCATCACCCTTCGTGCATTATCACTCTTCCTCACCCAATTAACAATCAAATAAGTTCACAAGGAAAACAAGGTATAATGGAAACACAAGTAACATCAAGTCAAGGAATGACAAATAGAACCCAAATAAGATATAATGGAAAAACAAGTAATATCAAGTCAAGGAATAGCAAACAATTGCACGGCATCACCCTTCGTGCTTTTACTCTCATCCTCACATCCATAGTACGGCATGATCCTTCGTACATGGTTCAATAACAGAGGGCACGGCATGATCCTTCGTGCATAATCAATAAATAAACGTGGCACGGCATTAACCTTCGTGCATAAATAAATAAAACATGGCACGGCATCACCCTTCGTGCATTATCACTCTTCCTCACCCAAATAACAATCACAGTTAAGGGTAAAGAAAGAAACAGTAATTCATAATCCGTCCCATCAAGGGCAATCAATAATAATCTTCACAACAAGTCCCAACCAGGGAGAACAATAACAATTTCATCCGTAATATATCTCAAAATAATTATTTTCCAACGACTCACGATCATACTAGACGCCAGTGTATGGATGCTCGTCACCACGACCCATACACCGCACTCGATCACATAACACATAGCACATAATCCTATTCCCTCAAGCTAGGATAGAACAAACACTTACCTCGAATGCTTATGAACAATTCAATCCGTGGAAATGTCCTTTCTTTCAATTTGGCTCCAATCCAACCGTATCTATACACAATTGATTTAATATCATTAATTCTACTCAACAAACTAATTCTTAATACCAAATAACACTTTTACAACATTCTGCCATGAATAGTAAATTTCAACCCCGGGCCCACATGATCGGAATTCGGGGTTAGGACCAAAATCCGGTTACCCATCCCCCACGAGTTCACGTATATAATTTGTTTCAAAATCGGACCTCAATTCGAGGTCCAATTCCCCAATTTATGAAAAACCCTATTTTCTAACAAAAACAAGAATTTTACCATGAAAACATTTGATTTCTAATGAAAAACATGTTTAATGATGTTAGGAATTGAAAGAATTAAGTAAAAAGTGACTTACAATCGTTTTGATGAAGAAGAAATCCTTGAAGAGTCGCAAATGGGTGTTTTGGTTTTGTGAAAAATGAAGAAATGACTGAAATTCGTGTTTTTCGGGTCTCTGTGTTCGCATTTGCGAACATGGGTTCGCAATTGCGAACCCCGACCAATTTCTGGAGTTTGAAAAATAAGCTAAGGATGGGAAGTTCGCATTTGCGAACTTTTCTTCGCATTTGCGAAGCCAAGGCATACTGGGAGGTTCGCATTTGCGACATAATGTTCGCATTTGCGAACAAGGCTCCTTCGCATTTGCGAAGAAGGCTTCGCATTTGCGAAGCATGGCTTAGCAGTGAAGGCATCGCATTTGCGAAGAATGCTTCGCATTTGCGAAGCATGGCTTGGCAGTGAAGGCCTCGCATTTGCGAGGTTATGTTCGCAATTGCGAACCCAAGCCTTCCTGGACGCCCTTCGCATTTGCGATCAAGGGTTCGCATTTGCGAACCCTGCCTTGGTCTGTCACCTTCGCAATTGCGAAAAATGCTTCGCATTTGCGAAGCCAACAGCTGGGTGAAAAACCAGCAGTGCAAAAATTCAGAAATTTAACCAACGGCCTATCAAATCTTTACCCGAGCCCCCCGGGCTCCAAACCAAACATGTACACAACCTCAAAAACACATTATGGACTTGTTCGTGCGATCATATCGCCAATATCACTTCGTTTCAATCAAATCAAGCCCCAAACTCATGGTTTTCATAGTTTTGATTTTCAAAACTTCTTAACTTGGAACTCAAGGTCCAAAACATCTCAAACGACATCCAAATGTCACCAAACTTTACAGAAATCACATATATAATATTTAAGACTTGTACCGGGCGTCGGAACCAAAATACGAGCCCGATACCAAGGTCTATTAATTTATTTCCTTTAATAATTGCATCAAAAACAATTTCACATAAAAATTCATAACTTGGGCTCTAGGCCTCAGAATTCGACTCCGGACACATGTCCAAGTCCCATATTTTCCTACGGACCTCTCGGGACCATCCAATCTCGGGTCGGATCCGTTTACCAAAAATGTTGACCGAAGTCAACCATATCAATATTAATATCATTTTTATCCAAATTTCTCATAGAATTCATATTTTCTATCACAAAATCTTTCCGGCTACATGCTCGGATCGTGCACGTAAATCGAGGCAACATAGAATGAGGTTTTCAAGGCCTCGAAAGCTCGAAATGATTAATAAAATAAGTGATGACCCTTTGGGTCGTCACAATCTCCACCTCTAAAACAACCGTTCGTCCTCGAACGGACAAAAAAAGAAGTACCTGAGTCAGGAAACAAGTGTGGGTAGCGGCTCCGCATATCAGACTCGGACTCCCAAGTCGATGCCTCAGGAGGGTGACCTCTCCACTGAACGCGCACAGAAGGATAACTCTTCGACCTCAACTGTCGAACCTGCCGGTCTAGAATAGCCACCGGCTCCTCCTCGTAAGATAGATCATTGTCCAATTGGACAATGCTGAAGTCTAACACATGTGTGGGATCGCCGTGGTATCTCCGAAGCATAGATACGTGAAAAGCTGGATGCACGGCTGATAAGCTAGGCGGCAAAGCTAATCTGTAAGCCACCCCTCCCACTCTGTCTAGAATCTCAAATGGGCCAATATACCTAGGGCTGAGCTTGCCCTTCTTCCCAAACCTCATCACTCCCTTCATAGGCGACACCCGGAGCAATACTCGTTCACCAACCATGAAATCTACATCTCGAACTTTACGATCCGCATAAGTCTTTTGCCTAGACTGAGCTGAACGCAATCTCTCCTCTGAATAGTCTTGACCTTATCCAAGGCCTCCTGAACTAAGTCTGTACCTAACAACCGAGCCTCTCCCGGTTCAAACCATCCAGCTGGTGATCGACATCGCCTACCATACAACGCCTCATACGGAGCCATCTGGATGCTAGATTGGTAACTGTTATTGTAGGCGAACTCTGCTAATGGCAGAAACTGGTCCCACGAGCCTCCGAAATCAATAACACGGGCTCGAAGCATGTCCTCTAGAATCTGAATAGTCCTCTCGAACTGGCCATCCGTCTGAGGATGAAATGCTGTACTCAACTTAACCTGAGTGCCTAACTCCTGCTGGACCGCTCTCCAGAACCGCGAGGTAAACTGCGTACCCCGATCGGAGATAATAGATACGGCACCCCATGGAGACGAACAATCTCCCTAATGTAAACCTCCGCTAACCTCTCCGACGAGTAGGAGACAGAAACTGGAATAAAGTGTGCTGACTTGGTCAGCCTATCAACAATGACCCAAATAGCATCAAATTTCCTCCGAGTCAAAGGAAG
Organism: Nicotiana noctiflora; assembly: GCA_032618575.1. NCBI lineage: Eukaryota > Viridiplantae > Streptophyta > Magnoliopsida > Solanales > Solanaceae > Nicotiana > Nicotiana noctiflora. The sequence continues at coordinate 38,250 of JASVEL010011311.1, read as the reverse complement.
TCCAGTAAACGAAGTCCATAGTGATCCGCTCCCATTTCCACTCGGGAATTTCAATCCTCTGGAATACACCACCAGGTCTCTGGTGCTCATATTTCACCTGCCGACAATTTAGACACCGAGCGACATACGCAACGATATCTTTCTTCATTCTGCGCCACCAATAGTGTTGTCGTAAGTCCTGGTACATCTTCGCGGCGCCTGGGTGAATAGAATACCGCGAACTGCGGGCCTCTGCTAAGATCAACTCTCGAATTCCTTCGACATTGGGCACACAAACTCGACCCTGCAATTTCAATACCCCATCATCATCTAGGTTTACCTGTGTGGCACCTCCCCACTGTACTGTATCTCTCAACTCACGCAAATGAGGATCATCAAATTGCCTCTCACGGATCCGCTCTAATAATGAAGAACGAGCGACCGTGCAGGCTAACACCCTGCTAGGCTCAGAAATGTCTAATCTCACGAACCGGTTGGCTAAGGCCTGGACATCTAGAGCTAATGGTCTCCGATTGACCGGAATATATGCAAGACTACCCATGCTGGCATACTTTCTACTCAATGCATCGGCCACCACATTGGCCTTACCGGTGATATAATATAGTAACATCATAGTCTTTTAGCAACTCTAACCATCTCCACTGTCGTAGATTCAACTCCTTCTGTTTGAACAAATACTGTAAGCTTTTGTGATCAGTGTACACCTCACATGTCACACCATATAGATAATGCCTCCGGATCTTTAAGGCATGAACCACTGCTGCTAATTCAAGATCATGAGCTGGATAATTCTTCTCATGTATCTTTAACGCCTCGAAGCATAAGCGATAACCTTACCATCCTGCATCAATACCGCTCCAAGCCACGTACGAGATGCGTCACAATAAAGTGTATAAGGCCCTGCACTGTAGGTAGTACCAACACCTGGTGCGGTGGTCAAGGTCGTCTTGAGCTTCGAAAGCTCGCCTCACACTCCTCGACCACTGAAGCCGAACACCACTTCGGGTCAACACTGGTCATCGGGGCGCAATGGAAGAAAACCCTCTGCAAAACGACGGTAGTAACTCGCTAATCCCAAGAAACTCCGTATCTCGATCACTGAAGCTGGTCGAGGCCAGTTCTGGACCGCCTCAATCTTCTTTGGGTCTACCTGAATACCCTCCACGGATACAATGTGACCCAGAAATGCTACCGAACTCAGCCAGAACTCACATTTTGAAAACTTGGCATATAGGTGATTATCCTTCAGAGTCTGAAGAACCACTTTGAGGTGCTGCTCGTGCTCTTCCTGGCTGCGGGAGTATACCGGGATGTCATCTATGAAGACTATCACGAACGGATCTAAGTAAGGCTTGAATACCCGATTCATCAACTCCATGAATGCTGTCGGGGCATTGGTCAACCCGAAGGACATGACCAAGAACTCATAATGCCCATATCTAGAGCGAAAGGCAGTCTTAGGAATGTCAGCCGCCCTGATCTTCAGCCGATGGTAGCCTGACCTCAAGTCTATCTTAGAGAATACCCTCGCTCCCCGGAGCTGGTCAAACAAATCATCAATCCTCGGCAAGTGGATATTTATTTTTAATAGTCACCTTGTTTAGCTGTCGGTAATCAATACACGTCCGCATCGAGCCATCGCTTCTTCTTTACAAATAATACGAGTGCTCCCGGGGAAACACTTGGGCTCGATAAAACCCTTCTCGAAGGTCTTGCAAGCGATCTTTAAACTCTTTTAGTTCCGGCGGGGCCATACGATAGGGTGGAATAGAGATGGGCTGAGTGCCGGTGCCAAATCAATACCGAAATCAATATCCCTGTCGGGTGGCATGCCCGGCAGGTCTGAAAGAAAAACCTCGGGAAACTCCCGTGCAATAGGGACTGAATCAATGGAAGGAACTTCGCGCTGGAATCACGAACATAAGCCAAATAAGCTAGACACCCCTTCTCGACCATACGTCGAGCCTTAACATAAGAAATAACGGTGCGAACGGAGTGGCTTGAGGTACCCTTCCACTCTAATCGGGGTGATTCTGGCAAGGCTAAGGTGACAATCTTAGCATGACAATCAAGAATAGCATGGTATGGGGACAACCAGTCCATCCCCAATATGACATCAAAATCTACCATATCCAAGAGCAACAGATCAACACGGGTCTCGAGACCCCCAAATATAACTACGCACGAACGATGCACCCGATCGACTACAATGGAGTCACCCACTCGTGTAGCCACATAAACTGGAATATCCAGAGCATAGCTGGGCACGACCAAATACGGTGCGAAGTAGGAAGACACATAGGAATATGTAGATCCGGGGTCAAATAATACTGAAGCACCTCTGCCACACACGAGAATAGTACCTGTAATCACGACATCCTGATGCCTCTGCCTCCGGCCTGGCCGGTAAAGCATAGAAACGGGGATCCGCACCTCCCCTGCGAGCTGCGTCTCTAGGACGACCATCAGCCGGCCGACCTCTACCTCCGGCTGGACGGTCTCTGCCTCTACGGTCTCGACCTCCACCTCTAAAATCTCTACCCCCGCCTCTGGTTGGCTGGGCAGGCTGAGGGTCAGCTGGGGCCTCGAATCATAGGACGAGGACCTCGGCTGCCGAGAGTTGCCCGCTGCTATAGGGCAATTCCCGATAAAATGACCCGGGTCACCACAACCATGGCAACTCTTAGACGATGGGGCTGCTGGCCCCGACGACTCGAATGACCTCCACGAACACTCCGAAGAGGCCGAGCATTAATAAGATGCGGTCTGAATAATGCCCCGAGAACCACGATCACCTCATCCACCCTGTGAAGCTCGAAGGGCGGAATGAAAAGGCCTGGAGGACCGGCCTCTATCAAAGGATTCTCTGCTACCGGAGGAAGAACCACCAAACCTGCCCGAATGACGAGGCCTCTTATCCGAAGAATAACCGCCTCCCCTAGCCAGAGCCATCTCAACTCTGCGTGCTTCATTGGCCGCCTCCCGAAATGATATGTCACTCCCCGCCCATAGCCATCCGTAGTCTAATCGGCTGATTAAGCCCATCTATAAATCTCGCGGACCCTCTCCCGCTCCGTGGGAAGTATCACCACCGCATGACGAGCCAAGTCAATAAATCTCGTCTCATACTGTGTAACTGTCATAGTGCTCTGATGGAGGCGCTCAAACTGCCTCCGAAGTAAATCCCGCTGAGTAGCAGGGAGAAACTTCTCCATAAATAGTTCCGCAAACTGGTCCCATGATAAAGCTGGGGACCCTGCTGGTCGAGTCAGGCAATAATCTCTCCACCAAGTCTTGGCGGATCCTGCAAGTCTGAAGGTACAGAAATCAACTCCGTTTGTCTCCACGATCCCCATAGTCTTGAGAATCTCATGGCAACTGAATAAAAAGTCCTGAGGATCCTCTGATGCGGCTCCACTGAATGTAGTGGTAAATAGCTTGGAGAACCGATCAAGCCTCCATAACGAATCGGAAGTCATGGCCGCTCCATCACCGGCATGAGCTGCGGTACCTGACTGAGTGGCCACAGCTGGCTGGATTACTGGTGCCTGAGGCTGAGGAGCTACTGGCTCCGGAGTATGAGCAATAGGAGTCTGGGCCCCTCCTCCAGCCTGAGAAGTAGCTGGGGCAACTGATAATAGACCCGCTCTGGCAATGCTATCCATAAATCCCGCTATTCTGACCAAAGCATCCCGGAGATCCGGGGTAATCAAAGCCTCTCCTGGGACCTGAGTTGGGCCCACTGGAGCTGCTGGAACCGGAACCTCCTCATCAATCTCAATATGAGGCTCCACCTCTGGGGGTAGCTGCCTGGGGCTGAGCTCTACCCCTACCACGACCTGTAGTACGGCCTCGGCCCCTGCCCCTCACAGGAGCTGTCTGGGGCTCAGGCTGCTGGTCAGCGGACGAAGAAGTGCGTGTCCTTACCATCTGCGAAAGGACAGAATAGAAATTCAATCAGGTAATTGAGGAACAAGTCGCACGACAAGAAAGAACAAATGAGAGACTTTTTCCTAACTCAATAGACTCTGGAGGACAAGTACGGACGTCTCCGTACCTACCTCTCAAACTCTACTAAGCTTGTTCGTGAGTGGTGAGACCTATGTAACCTAGAGCTCGATACCAACTTGTCACGACCCGGATTTTCCCCCAACATCGGGATCGTGATGGCGCCTACTCGTGGTAGCTAGGCAAGCCATTGTATTCATACTATCCTGTTTTTAACACAATTTTAATTAAATAAATGCGGAATACTTTATCGAAATGGATATAACAAATCACAAAGTGAAAATTATATTGAAATCCTCTACCCAAGACGTGGAGTCACCAACTCACAAACTACTATGAAATACTACACATAAAAGTCTGAAGGAAATATAACATAATACTGTTTGTCTCGGAACAATGAGACTACAGCTATTAACATAAATAAAGAAAGAGACGCCGGGCCTGCGGACGTCTGCAAGCTACCTCGATCTCAAATGTGATCAACTCCCACGCAATCTATTTACTGCTGCTGCTGCTCCTGATCGTAACCTGGACCTGTGCAAAAACGCACAGAAGTGTAGCATCAGCACAACCGACCCCATGTGTTGGTAAGTGCCTGGCCTATCCCGGCGAAGTAGTGACAAGCCTAGGACCAGACACCCACCTAAACCTGTGCAATTCAATATATATATGTGTACCACAAAATAACAAGAGATAATCAAGTATTAACACAGTAAGGAATATCTTAAAGAATTCAGCAATTAACCACAGTTAATAATTTCACTAGGAAAGACAAAGTGTAATGTAAACACAAGTAATATTGATTCAAGAAATAGCAAACAGTTGCACGGCATCACCCTTCGTGCTTTTACTCTCATCCTCACATTCATAGTACGGCATGATCCTTCGTACATGGTTCAATAATAGGGCACGGCATGATCCTTCGTGCATAAATAAATAAACATGGCACGGCATCACCCTTCGTGCATTATCACTCTTCCTCACCCAACTAACAATCAAATAAGTTCACAAGGAAAACAAGGTATAATGGAAACACAAGTAACATCAAGTCAAGGAATGACAAATAGAACCCAAATAAGATATAATGGAAAAACAAGTAATATCAAGTCAAGGAATAGCAAACAATTGCACGGCATCACCCTTCGTGCTTTTACTCTCATCCTCACATCCATAGTACGGCATGATCCTTCGTACATGGTTCAATAACAGGGCACGGCATGATCCTTCGTGCATAATCAATAAATAAACGTGGCACGGCATTAACCTTCGTGCATAAATAAATAAAACATGGCACGGCATCACCCTTCGTGCATTATCACTCTTCCTCACCCAAATAACAATCACAGTTAAGGGTAAAGAAAGAAACAGTAATTCATAATCCGTCCCATCAAGGGCAATCAATAATAATCTTCACAACAAGTCCCAACCAGGGAGAACAATAACAATTCATCTGTAATATATCTCAAAATAATTATTTTCCAACGACTCACGGTCATACTAGACGCCGGTGTATGGATGCTCGTCACCACAGCCCATACACCGCACTCGATCACATAACACATAGCACATAATCCTATTCCCTCAAGCTAGGATAGAACAAACACTTACCTCGAATGCTTATGAACAATTCAATCCGTGGAAATGTCCTTTCTTTCAATTTGGCTCCAATCCAACCGTATCTATACACAATTGATTTAATATCATCAATTCTACTCAACAAACTAATTCTTAATACCAAATAACACTTTTACAACATTCTGCCATGAATAGTAAATTTCAACCCCGGGCCCACATGATCGGAATTCGGGGTTAGGACCAAAATCCGGTTACCCATCCCCCACGAGTTCACGTATATAATTTGTTTCAAAATCGGACCTCAATTCGAGGTCCAATTCCCCAATTTATGAAAAACCCTATTTTCTAACAAAAACAAGAATTTTACCATGAAAACATTTGATTTCTAATGAAAAACATGTTTAATGATGTTAGGAATTGAAAGAATTAAGTAAAAAGTGACTTACAATCGTTTTGATGAAGAAGAAATCCTTGAAGAGTCGCAAATGGGTGTTTTGGTTTTGTGAAAAATGAAGAAATGACTGAAATTCGTGTTTTTCAGGTCTCGTGTTCGCATTTGCGAACATGGGTTCGCAATTGCGAACCCCGACCAATTTCTGGAGTTTGAAAAATAAGCTAAGGATGGGAAGTTCGCATTTGTGAACTTTTCTTCGCATTTGCGAAGCCAAGGCATACTGGGAGGTTCGCATTTGCGACATAATGTTCGCATTTGCGAACAAGGCTCCTTCGCATTTGCGAAGAAGGCTTCGCATTTGCGAAGCATGGCTTAGCAGTGAAGGCATCGCATTTGCGAAGAATGCTTCGCATTTGCGAAGCATGGCTTGGCAGTGAAGGCCTCGCATTTGCGAGGTTATGTTCGCAATTGCGAACCCAAGCCTTCCTGGACGCCTTCGCATTTGCGATCAAGGGTTCGCATTTGCGAACCCTGCCTTGGTCTGTCACCTTCGCAATTGCGAGAAATTCTTCGCAATTGCGAAGCCAACAGCTGGGTGAAAAAAACCAGCAGTTCAAAATTCAGATTTTCATCCAACGGCCTATCAAATCTTTACCCGAGCCCCCCGGGCTCCAAACCAAACATGTACACAACCTCAAAAACACATTATGGACTTGTTCGTGCGATCATATCGCCAATATCACTTCGTTTCAATCAAATCAAGCCCCAAACTCATGGTTTTCATAGTTTTGATTTTCAAAACTTCTTAACTTGGAACTCAAGGTCCAAAACATCTCAAACGACATCCAAATGTCACCAAACTTTACAGAAATCACATATATAATATTTAAGACTTGTACCGAGCGTCGGAACCAAAATACGAGCCCGATACCAAGGTCTATTAATTTATTTCCTTTAATAATTGCATCAAAAACAATTTCACATAAAAATTCATAACTTGGGCTCTAGGCCTCGAATTCGACTCCGGACACATGTCCAAGTCCCATATTTTCCTACGGACCTCTCGGGACCATCCAATCTCGGGTCCGGATCCGTTTACCAAAAATGTTGACCGAAGTCAACCATATCAATATTAATATCATTTTTATCCAAATTTCTCATAGAATTCATATTTTCTATCACAAAATCTTTCCGGCTACATGCTCGGATCGTGCACGTAAATCGAGGCAACATAGAATGAGGTTTTCAAGGCCTCGAAGCTCGAAATTATTAATAAAATAAGTGATGACCCTTTGGGTCGTCACACCTACAAATTCAATTCACAAGAACAAAACCTAAAAACTAAAAGTTATATTCATATCCTACGAGTTTAAACATAAATTAAGAGTTCAACTCATATTCTAAAAGATTTAATTCATATCCTAAAGGTTCAATACATATGCTAAAGGTTCAATTTATATCCTAAAAGTTCAACTCATATCCTAAAAGTTTCATACATAAAAGCTTCAATTTATATCCTAAAAGTTCAACTCATATCCTAAAAGGTTCAATTAATATCCTAAAAGTTCAATTCATACATAAAAGGTTCAACTTATACCCTAAATTTTCAATTTATAACTAAACTAGCAAGACATACAAAGATTCAAGGTTATAATTCAAACCTAAAAGTTAGGATTATATCTGAAAAATTTAAGTCATACCCTAAAAGTTCAATTCACAAGAAAAAATCATAAACCCTAAAAGTTTAGGGTTTCTTCTCTTCTAACCATTTCATCCCCAAATTAGTAGGTAAAAAAAAATATTTTAGCTACTAACAATTATCATATATTTAATTTCGCTAAGAACAATTAATTTTTACAAATCAAACTAGAAGGAATTAAACAAAATTAGTGTATTTCGAAAAAAATAAAGAAAGGAGAGAGAAACCTACCTGGACAGTGGAGGACATTGGCGGTAGAGCTGCAGCCGTTGGCGGGCGTCAGTGGCATCGGTGGCGCCGCTGCTGGAGGGCGACAGAAGGGGAGGGGGGTTTTGAGTGTGAGAGAGAGAGAGAGAAGAGAGGGTTTGGGAAAATATTTTGAAGAATAAGAGAATGGGAGGGGAAACCCGTTTTTTACACTCTGTTTTTAAAAAAATTAGCAAATGTGTGTTGACTATTTTGATCGAAATAGCGACCAATGTTGGTCGCTAATTTCTGACCGTTTTACCAGAAAAGCGACCAACATTACTCGTCTTATCTTTAATTTATTTTAATACAATATGGCGTAGTATATATACTTAATGCATAATATAGCGTAATTGCCTATATTATACCTAATACACTTATACTTAGTGCATAATATATATACATATATATATATACATATATGTATATATATATATATATATATATATATATATATATATATATATATATATATATATATATATATATGACATGTATTATCTAATACACTTATACTTAGTGCATAGTATAGCATAAGTGTGTGTGTGTGTGTGTATATATATATATATATATATATATATATATATAAGGTATATTCGATACGCTATTACCTAATACACTTATACTTAGTGCATAATATAGCATAAGTACATATGTTATATATATGAGCTATATTCGATACAATATTACCTAATACACTTATACTTAGTGCACAGTATAACGTAAGTATGTATATATATATATATATAGACACACACGCCCGCTTCGTAGTACTAGTCATCCCTTGTATTACAAAAGTATTAACAACTTATATTTATTATTTACATAGTATTACCTAATACATAAAAGCTATATTCGATATGGTATTACCTAATACACTTATACTTAGTGCATAATATAGCGTAATAACATATATTTTATATATATGAGCTATATTGGATACGGTATTACCTAATACACTTATACTTAGTGCATAATATAGCGTAATTACATATATTATATATATATGAGTTGTACTCGATACAGTATTACCTAATACACTTATACGATACGGTATTATCTAATACACTTATACTTAGTGCATAATATAGCGTAATTATATATATTATATATATTATATATATGAGCTATATTCGATACGGTATTACCTAATACACTTATACTTAGTGCATAATATAGCGTAAGTACATATATTATATATATATATAAGCTGTATTCGATATAGTATTACCTAATACACTTATACTTAGTGCATAATAGGGATGAATATATATATATAGACACACACGCCCGCTTCGTAGGGATGAATATCCCTTGTATTACAAAAGTATTAACGACTTACATGCTATATTCGATATGGTATTACCTAATACACTTATACTTAGTGCATAATATAGCGTAATAACATATATTTTATATATATGAGCTATATTGGATACGGTATTACCTAATACACTTATACTTAGTGCATAATATAGCGTAATTACATATATTATATATATATGAGTTGTACTCGATACAGTATTACCTAATACACTTATACTTGCATAATATATCGTAAGTATATATATATATAGATAGATATAGACACACACGCCCGCTTCGTAGTACTATTTATCCCTTGTATTACAAAAGTATTAACAACTTACATTTATATTATTTACATAGTAAATACAAAAGTGATTTTTAATCCATATAGAACCAACTTTGGTCGGTAACTGTAAATGAATTTAATTTAGCGACCAAAGTTGGTCACTAAATGTACATGAATTTAATTTAGCGACCAAGTTTGGTCACTAAATTTGAATCAGATTTATTTATATTTTATATAATATTTAAATTAATAATAAAAATTATTAAATGTTAGAACTGGATCCCACATTGGCGACCAACATTGGTCTCTCTTTCTTTAAGCGACCAACTTTGGTCGCTAAATTTGATTTATATTTATTTCTATTTTATAATTTTTTTTAAATAAATATATATTTATTAAAATATTATAAATGTGTCCCATCTTAGCGATCAATGTTGGTCGCTATCAACTTATCGTTCAGTTAGCGACCAACTTTGGTCGCATGTTTTAAATTATATATATTTATATTTTATAAGTTTTATAAAACAATAAAAAAACTATTAAAAAAAATTATGTGGGTCCTGCTTTAGCAACCAGCATTGGTCGCTAATCTCAGTATATCTTTGATCAAGCAAGTCTGACCAGTCCAGTCAATAATCTGACTAAATTTGCGGCCAAATAGCGAGCCACTTTGGTCGCTAAAGTGTTTCAAATATTTTTTTTATTATGTTCCGCAATTCGACGTCCAACTTTATCGCTTCTCTTGACAGACCAAATTTAATCGCTAATCTTTGATCGCTTTTTACTGTAATTCTAGTAGTGCTCTTTTTTAGAATAATAACTTGAGCTGACAAAGTAAGTTAAAGAACTTCATTTGAATATCTCTCACTCACTCACTCACTCACTCACTCACTATGAATTGTTTTGGCATAATACATGAACAAGTCCTCAAACTTGATCTCAAGTACACATTTTAATTTCGGGTGTGCACAAATAGGTACCTGAATTTATATAAAGTTGAACATATATACACAAATGGTGATGTGGCACTAATGTGACATACACATTTTAGAAGTGATTGGATGATCATTTCATAAATTGGAATGTTCAACTAACAAAGCGAAAATAAGTCGAGGTGTCTATTTATACACACCCAAAATTGGAGGGCATAATCATCAGAGACCAAGTTTGATGGTCTGTTTATGTATATGCCATTTGATTTTCATTTTGTAATGGTTAAGTTTGTCTAATTATTTTTAGTAAGAATGGAAACTAATATACATTCTCTTTCTTAACCTTTAGCGCGAGGTACACACTTTTTTTGGCTTTTCTAAAATATAACATTTATTCATAAGTTGGTAAAGCCCTGTCCCTTATTTCAGTCCGAATGATCTGAGAGACCCCGATACATGGGATATCAAAGTAAGCCGATATATGAACAATCAAATAATAGAGAAAATAATGAATCTTAAGAGGCGGAATAAAGAAAACCTCCACGATTTATTTCATCGAAGAAAGCCTTCTCTCTCCGACAAACCAAAATAACAAGGAGGAGAAAAGATCTTGAAATAAGAATTCAAATATTTCAAAATTAAGTATTATAACTAAATGCTAACATTTTACTTTACCAAGAAAAGGGAGTTTAAAAGAGGAAGAGAACGAATGTTAGCTTTGTTTTTCTCTCTTTTGAAACTAATTTTTCTTAGTTTCACTATCCTTTTACTTACGCAAGCAAATTTTATAACATACACTACCAATAATATAAGTGATCTCGACGAAGGGATTCAGAAAAAAGTTTGTGTAGTTAGTGGAAATTAAATCATAACTTTATGTAGATTTTGAACCCCCTTGACTATTTTACACTTTTGAATTGTCTTAAGAATGTTCAAAACTGAATATATAGAGGTAAAAAAGAGATTTTGCTTTATATATACAGTATAATTTTTCGGCGAAGGGTGTTTGAGTGAACACTCTTGTCCCCCCCGCCCCCCTTCCTAAATTCGCCCATGCCAGAAAGTATTTATATTCAGTAACCGAAAAATGTATAAATTTGTATAATTTTTGTATAAAATGTATATATATACAAAAAATATACTCCCTCTGTTTCAATTTATGTGAACCTATTTCCTTTTTAGTCTGTGCCAAAAAGAATGACCACTTTCCTTATTTGGAAACAATTTACCTTTATGCAATGATTTATAGCCACACAAAAATAAAGGTGCCTCATTTTACACCACAAGATCAAAAGTCTTCTCTCTTTTCTTAAATTACGTGCCCAGTCAAATGAGTTCACATAAATTGAAATGGAGGGAGTATATTTTTTCGACTAATTTTTAGAGCAATTATACAGTATCATTTTTTCAATATTTAATTTTAGGTATATGGTTGGTAATTCAAAAGGAATGATGACCCCTATACATATAAAACTAATAATACAAACCTTTTTGTTTCGTAGTTGGACTCAAATTTGAGGAGTTGGTAAAGTGTCTCAATACTATTCTCAAAAGACACGTACAAAGATGCCCAAGCTTGAATTATTTCATTAGTATTAGAACTATAAAGACAGCCATGATTTCCTCCTCCTACTTATGCAGAAAAATGCCTTTTTTGGACCAGTATTATATTGATGATGATATTGTATAGTCGTTAATTGTATTATATTAATCTTCGAGCTCTGCCGCAGAAGTACTTATAATTTGGATGTAATGATTAGGCTAATCTTGGTTAAGGTCATAATTATGAGTCACAAGACAATAACTAGAAGATACATACATAACTAATCTATGGTTAGTTACTAAGTTAAAATATAGGCTAAAGGAAACTATAAAACTGAGCACTAAGGTATATTGTATTTACGTAGGGTTTGGAAAAGGTATTTGAAGTGGAGGGGCACATGAACGGACTGCTCAATCAATGTCTTCATCGGACTTTTGATCTCAAGGGTTCCAAGCAAAAAATATAATTATTTTTAACACACACACACATATATTAAGAATTTTTGCCGAGGTTAATGAGATCCGATGACTCCTCTAATATATACATAAGTTCGCCTATGACCGCACCTGAAGGGGTGTGATGCAAGCGGTATATCTCGATGATGAGTGGTTGATTCTATAGTTCAAACTCGTAATTTATACAGGTGAGACAAAAATAACATTGTTGACTTGTTGCAAGACTCTTCCCACTTGAAGAGAAGCATCATTCTTGTTCTTGTTAAAAAGAGAAAGTTTAGATACCGTACTGGGTACTCAAAAGAAAAATGAAAAGAGAAATTGATCATGTGCTTGTTAATGAAAATCACATGATCATTTGCTAATAAAACCAAGAAATAATGCCAAAAGAATAAAGTAAATTAAAGCAGTAAGGTTCTTTTATGCAGTCACTATCATGGAAGAATATGCATCCCTCCTGTTAAACCTTAGAAGACAGGTAACGCTACAACTCATGAGCTGTCACATTTGGATTGGTTTATCAGACAGAATATTTGAGAATGGGATGCACGAATGATGTTTGTAAGAGCTCTCAAGCCAAATGTAGCAGATCCAGATTTTGAAACCTATTTTTATTTTTTTATTTATGCATTTAAAATCTTCCGGTCTGACTCCAAATTTTACTAGTCCGACTAATTTGAATATGCATCATCAAGAATCCACTAAAGGGGAAAAATGCTTGTTACTAGGAGTTTTTTCATTTTCAAGGCTCGAAACCGAGACATTTCGTTAAGAATAAAGAGATCTAATTCGTACTACCATACCCCTTGTTGATGGTTCTACTGTGCATCCAGAGCATACTAGTGTGACGGATCTGAATCCACAGTAGTTCGACTAATCTGAATTTGCAATGCGTAATATCTAGTAAAGAGAGAATACCAACAACAATATTCCAGTGTATTCTTACAAGTAAGATTTGGGAAAGGTAGTATATACGCAATACTTACTCATACCTTGTGAAAGTAGAAATGTTATTTTCAGAAGATCATCGACTCAATAAAGCAAAATATGGCAAAGAACTACAGAAAACAAAATGGTAACAACAACAAGAAAAAAGGAAAACAAACAAAGCAAAAAAAAATATCAGGTAATAATATTGATCTAAAAATATGGAACACGATAGTAACACTAGTATTGCAGCTGGGGAAGAATGTCTATAAAGAGAGAAGCGCTTGCTATAAAGAATTATTTTTCATATCTGGGGCTCGAACACGTCTGATTATAAGTGAAAGGACCTAATTAATCCATCCCACCATAGTTCTGGTTGGTGGTCCTATTTTACTATTAACCTTTAAAGTGTCTTTAATACATAGTATAATCTTGCTTAAAAATTAATATATATATACCACAGAGCCTACATTTTGTATCATTTAATTCTATCTCTCATTTCCTCTTCTCCCCGTACCAAATCTATCTATCACACCTTTATTGGATTTGTAATGGAGAATCAGTCTCCTAAATCAAAATCCTTAATCCAGAAAGAATTTCCAACTTGTTATAAAGAAGTAGCCATAGAATCATTATCAAGATATTTCAAGAATCCTCACATTTTGGAAGGTTTAAATGCTGAGAGTTCTATAACTTCTTTTCCTAGCATGAAAGAAAGATTGGTTTCAAGTTCAGATTCAACTTCTTCGACAAAATTCTCTGAGTTTTTTCCTCTTAATTTCCTCCAAAATGATCAAGGGAATAACAATAGTATTCCTTTGAATAATTTTCTTGAATCTTTTCATCATCATAATCAAGTGTCTGATCATCAAACATGTTCTTCACCAAATTCATTATCAAGTAATTATCCAACTTTAGGATTATTTCTTAAGGAGCCTTCCATTTTAGAGATTTCAAAAAGAGCAGAAGAATCTCTAAACAACAAGAGCCACAAGTATGACACTAATTCTTCTCTATTTCCTTTTTCTTCACTAATTTCTCCATTATTCCTCAATCTTTTTGGTAGTGTGTATATATTTTACTGCTATATAATTTCAAATATAAAAGGGCAGTTGATCATGCCCAACTATGTCTTCTAAAAAGGATAATGCGGTCGCTGTAAATATAACCCGGTTTATAAGTCCGGAGTCGAATCTCACATAGAGTTAACCTATCAATTACAATCTTCAAAACCCAACAAAACTTCTGAATCAGCTTCTCAAACTTTCAAATATCTTTGTGAGTGGTTTCTACTAACTACTTCTGCAATAAACTAATTAATTGAAGAAATAACTGAATGTATTGTAGAGAATAATGAGAAAGACTAAGGTGATGATTTCCCCTATTGATGGAATCTCTTCTGTTTATGCTCATACAAATTGTCAATACTTCTCTATCAATTATGAATCCTAATTCTATTGTAATTCTCTTTCGAGCAATTACAATAATTTACTATTGCACTCTTCCGAGCTACCCTAGCTACCTTTAATTAGCACAATTCACTTTAGATTGCATCCAAGGTTTCGTTATTCGTAATCTCACATTTACACCCACAATTATAGATTCCTCCAATAATCTAGGTGTGGTGTTGTTCAACAATAACCTAAATATGCACTCTTTTCCAAGTTATGCACACTAAATAGACACAGCTAATAGAGGATCCTATCAATTAACTACAACAAGAACGAAGTTGAACAAATAGAAATTTAACTAACAATTTGTATTCACATAACCCAGAAGTTCATCAATCAATAGGTTCCATCAAAACCTTAGATAAGAATTTAGCTACTTATAACTATGAAAGCAAAAGATATAATGGATTTCATAATCAAGAATTCAAAGTAAAAGAAAGAGAGATGTTAAGAAAATTCTCTCTTACTAGTTTCCTTGCAAAAGTAGCCAATAGTACAAAACGTGCATCCTTTGGGCGAATCCTAACAATATATATAGGGTTTAGGTATGACAATTTCCGTTTTTATACTTTAGCCCTTAAACTTTCCGTGTTTTACCGCGGTTTCACCGCGGTGGGCGATGCCTTCTGAAACTTCAAAACTTCTGCAGGCCTATTCTACCGCGGTCAAACAGTACCTCGGATTCTTCAGGACTGTTCCAGCATATTTTCTTGATTTATTTCACACATGCCCTTTTTCACCTTCTTTTGACTCCAAAATTACTCTTTTAGCCTTCCTCAACTCTTGTGTACCTATAACACACTAAAAGCACTAATAAGAGCATTTTGTCATCATATATATTATCAAAACAACATTAAAGTGTAATTATTTAGGGTATAAATATAGTAAAATTCACCTATTATCAGCAGTCCGGTGCATCTGGTTTACGCTATGCGCGGGTTCCACAAAAGAGACGGATCACAAGGGCCTATTGTACGTAGTCTTACCCTACATTTTTACACGAGACTATTTTCACGAATCAAACCCATGAACTCCTTGTCACATGGCAATAACTCTACCAGTTACACTAAGGCACCCTTTCATTATATAAAACGGTGTTGAGTATATATTTAACGGTCCGTAACAAAAGAAAAGATTGCATAAGTTAGGTGCGATTATGATATACAGTTAAACATCTCTATAAAGTCATCTTTTATAACAATATTTCACTATATTGATCATATTTTTTGGAACTGATTTTTCATGTTATCTAATATTGTATGTTCTCTAGAACAGCAATTCGCTATAGCAATCAAAAAATATTGTTATAGAGAGATTTGATTGTATCCTCAAGCTCTCAAAAAGTTTGTTATTTCTTTTTGGAAGTGATAATTCATGTTAATCTTATAGTATATGTTCTCTATGATACCATTTTTCTTAGTGGACAAGTAAACGTGAGTTGTTATAGAGAAGTTTGATTATATGTTGAAGCTCCCAAATGTTTGTTTTTCTTTTTGGCCAGGACATCAGCTGCCATATTCCCAATGTCTTCACTAGATGAAAGCCAAATTCAACAGCAGCAAGAGGCTGCAGCTACAACAAGTACAACAAATTGGCTGAAAATGTATCAAAATTTAACAAATTGTACTACCACAAAAGGTTTTAGTGACTATTGGCTTAGTACTACAAAAACTCAGCCAATGAAAGTCACAACAGGATCAAGAAAATCATCACTTCATTATAATCAAGGTAATCAAAAGTCATCGTCGTCGTCTTCTTCTTTGATGGCGACGTCTCAAGGGAAACTATTTAGAGGAGTAAGACAAAGACATTGGGGAAAATGGGTAGCAGAAATAAGATTACCAAGAAACAGGACAAGAGTTTGGTTAGGTACATTTGATACTGCTGAAGAAGCCGCTATTGCTTATGATACTGCTGCTTATATTTTAAGAGGAGATTATGCACATTTGAATTTCCCACATTTGAAGAATCAATTAAAGGCAAATTCTATAAATGGTAATACAGCAGCCCTACTCGAGGCCAAAATTCGAGCAATTTCATCACAAACAAACAACACTAATGATCATGATCAAGCTACAAAAGAAGTAGTATTGGCTACTCATGATTCAAGTATCAAGAATGTGATCGGTCAGAATCAAGAAATGGAAAATACTGAGAAAAAGGTGAAGAATATTAATCAAGAAAGGTTATTATTAGAAAATAATATTGATGGTGTTCAATTAAGTAGAATTCCATCTTTGGATATGGATATGATTTGGGATGCACTTTTGGTTTCTGATTCATCTTGACATTCAACAGATATATATATTTTTTTTTTCCTTCATTTTGACCAACATTATATTTCAAGATCAAAAGCATACATAGTTGTTTCTTTTGATTTTTTTTTTTTTTTTGGAAGATTTAGTGACAATGGTTGGATTTCTGTACATGTTGTTCAAGAGGGTGTTCAGCAACATTTTTTTTAAATCATGTAATTTCTTGTTTTTAATGATTCTATGTTTGTTTTGTGTGTGATTTATCAGCGTGCTTTTGGTTGTTAATGTTGGTAGTAAAAGAAAGATGAATTTAGGATTTGAAGTTTAATATTATAATAATATTTTATCGATTTTTAGTGGCGGATCTATTTATAAGTTATAGGTGTTTAAGTACCCATTACTTTTAGAGACAAATACTATTACTTGTATAAAAAGTTAGTAAATTTATATAAATATATTAATCGAGCACTCAGTCTCAATAGCAATTTTCAGATTAAAAATAGTTGAGCACCCACAGTTTGAAAATTCTGGATCTATCACTATCGGTTTCAATTTATGTGATACTTTTCGCTTCTTGAAAATCAATTTAACTCATATTTGATGTTAAATTGGATAAAATCAACTCAATATTTTAAAAAAGTTAAAATTTCGATACTAAAAAACTTTGCAAAAAGTATTATAAGTTGTAATTTTTCTCTAAATATTTTAAACCTACTCGAATACTGTAATTATAAAATAAATAAATAAATCAGTTATACAAAGAAAAAATTATATGCGTTGTTAAGAAACTATGAGGTTTGATGTTCTTCATAAAATATTTTGAGCTTTTTTGGCGTTATGGACGCCGCAAATCTTAATTGATATATTATTAAAAATAAATCCATGCGTTGAAAGAGAAATTAAAGTGTTTAATTTGTTGTAGGATTGTCATGAGTCATGATGTTCCAACTTATAACTTGTTCATCATTATTACAATATGCTAAATTCGTTTACTTTGGAATTTTACACTTCTTGTTATGTCAACCCATCTCAATGAGTGGACTTTATCATTTCTAATATAGTAGAGTGCTATTTTTTTTTTATTTCCCTTTCCATGGTCATAAGACTTTTGACTTTCTTGATTATAGAATCACCAAGAGTCCGTTTAGCTTAACTGATTTAGAGTAGCTAATAAATATTAGGTGTTAAAAAATACTTCTAAGTGTTAAAGCTGATTTAAAATATAAGTAGTTAAGTGTTTAGATAAAAGTGTTAAATTAATAATAAGCAGCTGAAGAACTGGGTATACGAAGAGTTTTGCTTTTAAAAAAAAATGTTTTAGAGATAGAATAGTAAATATGTTGTTCAAACTTAAAGTGCTTATAAACTGAAATTTGATAAGTTGGGGGAGACCAACTTATGGCTTTTGGCTTATAAGCACTTTTAATTTTATCAAACATATAGATATGTTAAAAGTGTTTATAAACTAGTTTGACTAGCTTATAAGCTTAGCCAAACACACTCTAAGACTATTAAGGCCAAATAATTTTTTTAAAATCAAATATGTCATTTCAGTAATGGTTCTTACACTATCACTAAGACTCAAGAGAATAGCTTTGACAAACGTACAAACTTGTTGGTTAAGCTAAATAAAAAAAGGTCTTTTGATTATTCAAAGAAAATAATTAAACAAAGATTTCGAAAGTTAAGAGGAACTTTAAGTAAATCATGTCGAAATGCAAAAGCAAATGACATCAACACCAGTAGATACTATAAACTGACAAACTATAAACTGACAAAAGGATTGATTGGTCGGTATTTGTATAACGTAGAAGAATTAATAAAATTCCTTATTACATTTATCTCACGGTGAAAAAACCATTGTGGAAAAAGAAAAAAACCTTTGTGAGGTTGGGTGACATGGGAAAACTTTTATAATGCACATTTTTAAAACAAGTAAAGGACATAGATAAAGGGATAAAAAAATAATAATAACATAGATAAATGAAATGTCCTCAAGGCCAAAGAAAAAATATTTTCAAGTGTTATAACATATTTGTCCAAACTTCTAAAATCCGCTCATTTCGAAAAATATTTTTTTGTCCTAAAAGTTGATGTAAAGCAATTTGAACCTAGCTAATTAATTTGATAAGTACTTTTGAGCAAGCAACTAGTGTTTCGTCAAGATTTTAAAAATTGCTTCTAAGTGTTTTTTTTTTCAAAAGCTTATTTGCGGAAAAATTACTTTTTTCTGATTATCAAAAACTACGGTTTCTAATCGAAAATACTTTTTTTCTTCCTAGAAACTTGGAACACCTCAACTTTGTTAAAAAAGCACTTTTTTGGCCGTGGAGAAGCTCGGCCAAACAGGCTATTAGTCTACTATTTTTAACCATGCATGGAGCACTTGAAGAACAAAAGACAGTTATCTTTACATCAAAATGGTTCATACTTCCAAATTGTGTCCCAACTATGCTAAAATCTTGACAATTGAACAACCAATAATCATTAAGTCAAAAGGTAAAGTTAAGATAGGTGTTATCTCTAGGAAGTTAACTAACTTAAGCTATGCCATGTTATATTTTCTCCACAGTTGGTAATAAATTTTTATTTTCTAGGAAAAATAGAACTTTCTCCTTACTATGTTGAAGTTCTTCTTGTTTATCAGCTTCATCGTCTTCTTCTTCCTGCATTTCTTTATCCTCACATTCAACCATGTTGACTCTCTTAAGCAACTCGAATTCCTCTTCATCGCCCAATGCTTCCACGCCCACGTTGTTGGTTGCCTTTGGAGCCTTCGCGTCTAAATTCGGGTTTGTGCCTTTGTTGTTCTCCAAGTTGCTTTGTGCACATTTATCGGAACTTGGTCTGTACTCCGGACTCCAAGAAACGTTTCCATTTTCACTTGGTAGTGCGTTCTGCACATCAATCACATCATCGTTGTGTTCAATAGGAAGTTGTATTTGCAGCGGAGTACCAACAATTTGCCCTGTTTTTAATCTCTCGCGATAGTCTTCCATCTCCAATCTGTATCGTTCTTTGTCTTGCAAGGCTTTCTCCTGATAAATCTGAACTCAACAGAATATAACCATTGGAAGTAGTTAGCATGAAACAAAGAAGAACAAGCATATGCCTTAGGAGTATATAAACCGGAAAAAGTGTCATATATGACATTGCACTATGCGAAATATCTCAATTTTACTATGTATCAGTTATACTTTGGAGCCATTCATACCCTAATGTAATTCCAACCTGGTGTACAATGGAGGGTAATTCTCGACAAGTAGAAGTGGCAGACAGGCGATTAGGGTCGGATATGATTCGAGTCTAAAACGGGTAATGAAAAAACGGACCCGACCTATATCCCTAAAGTATTGAGACAACTGGAATCCACTTAGTCCATGCTGGAGCTCCGTTAAAATCAAGGACGTGACAATTTATCAACGGCAAGAGTATGAATGGCCCAAAGCACAACGGAGGGTAAAAAGATTTTTCAAAAAATAGAGGAGTAATTTTACATAAATTATATGGAAAAGGGTCTGATATATCCTTGTACTATGGTAAATAGTTTAAAATTGTTCCCCGTTATACTATTGGGTCATAAAAATCCTTACCATCCAACTATCCTAACAAATCTGCCCTTACTTTGACGGAAGGGCCACGTGGCATCCATCCTTGCCTATTTTTAAATCTGGCCACGTAGCACTTACGTCAAAGTAAGGGCAAATTTGTTAGGAAAGTTGGACGGTAGGGACTTTTATGGCCCAATAGTATAACGGGGAACAATTTAAATAATTTACCATAGTACAAGGATATATCTGACCATTTTCTGTAAATTATATATCATTTGGTGCTTACCATTTTCTCGGGTACGTTTAGGTTGTTCCACAATTCACCTATCATCCGACTAATCTCTAAAGTATTGAGATAACTGGAATCCACTTAGTCCATGCTGGAGCTCCGTTAAAATCAAGGACGTGACAATTTGTCAACGGCAAGAGTATGAATGGCCCAAAGCACAACGGAGGGTAAAAAGATTTTTCAAAAAAAAGAGTAATTTTACATAAATTATATGGAAAAGGGTCTGATATATCCTTGTACTATGGTAAATAGTTTAAAATTGTTCCCCGTTATACTATTGGGTCATAAAAATCCTTACCATCCAACTATCCTAACAAATCTGCCCTTACTTTGACGGAAGGGCCACATGGCATCCATCCTTGCCTCTTTTTAAATCTGGCCACGTGGCACTTACGTCAAAGTAAGGGCAGATTTGTTAGGAAAGTTGGACGGTAAGGACTTTTATGGCCCAATAGTATAACAGGGAACAATTTAAATAATTTACCATAGTACAAGGATATATCTGACCATTTTCTGTAAATTATATATCATTTGGTTCTTACCATTTTCTCGGGTACGTTTAGGTTGTTCCACAATTCACCTATCATCCGACTAATCTCCCTATCCTTCCCAGGATAGAGAGGTTTCAGCATGGCGTGTTGCTCTGCAAAGAAAAAGTTATAACCACTTCTGTTAGGCTTGGGATGAGCAGGATCACGCTTCTTAATTTCACATTTCTTCCTACGCTTTCTTCGAACTACTCCAGTTGCCGCCGATTCTGCTTTCCCCGTGTTATAAACAGGTAGATTCTGATTTTTCAACTCTTGATGCATAGTGTTCATTGGAACCTGATATAGAACACCTTTAAAATCTTCAGAACCGATCTTCACTGTAATAAGATATCCACTCTCAAACTTCCCATCAATGACACCACACACTGGCAAACCTGTCGATGGTGCTGCTGTTTCTGCAACCACAAAAGAAATATTTTGATCTTAGTATTTCATTACTTTAACAATAGGAACTTCATTTCCAAAAATCTGTATATAACCAAATAGTAGTAAGGAACCACTCAAACAGATATCCACAAAAAAGGACCCCAATCCGGCTACCACAACCTTTAATACTTTTCAGCTTTTTTGGCAATTCGCTTACGATATAAAATCTAATTAACTCATGAACCCACAGCGAAATGCCAGAATCCCATGTCAAAATAATTATGAAATTGTTGCTCCTCATATCATTTACGCGATTTCTGCTGGAGTTACTAATGCTCTTTTGTTTTTATTGTTGCTTTCTCTTTCCTCCCCTAAGCCGAAGGTCGATTGGAAACAGCCTTCTCTGCTCTTTCGGGTATGGGTAAGGCCTGTCTACACATTACCTTCATGAGACCCCACTTTGTGGGACTATGCTGGATAGTTGTTGTTGTTGTTGCTCTTCATACCATTAATATAACAAGCCTACGTCCACGGAGGGGATTATACACATTATTTGTGAGCTATAGTAGGAACTTTATCGAACTTCCAACCCCATCTAATAGTTAAAAGTATTCTCAAGTTATTTTACTTCAATATGAAACAGAATTATCAATATAGAAGAGCGCTCATCTTATATGAATCTGTAGATTGAGACTCGCGTTCCTACCTACCCCCAACCTCCCATTCCCTGGCTCTTGCGTCAATTATTTTTAGATTTTTCAGGCTGACTCAGGCAGGAATATTCAAATTTGTCGACAGTTTTAGTAATTTTTGTTTCTTGTCCAGTAATTGTAACAAACTTTTTCTTCTAATTTGAAACTTTAGTTTGACTAGCACGGAGTTACTATACATTTGGAAGAAAACATTTGCTTTCTAGTTCTGCTTCATAATGGCAAATGACTTTCTTCTTAGAGTTGATCATATCCCTTCACTCCATACATCTCACAGACTCCACTGTCTGTATTGACGATAGTATCATGGAAACTGACTGAGAAGTTAGTCAACGCCATAACAAACGGAGTAGAATACCTATATGTTGAGATAGCATATAAGGCAAGTATTTTGGGGGAAGAAACAATGTTTACCGAACAACTAAGTCCAAAGATTTGACCACCTCACCCCAAAAATTAATAAGTTCTACGTTATGCTATCTTTTGAGAAAATTCTACTTTATTCTATCTGGAAATGGAAATTCCATATAAATAGATTTTGTTTAAAACATACCGAAGTTTATACATAAGACATTTAAGCCTCACCAAATTCTTGGAACTAGCCACTATTTTCTTACTTTTCTTTAGCTAACAATCTGTCGAAAACAGCCTCTCCCCCATCCCAGGGCAGGAGTAAGGCAGGGTAAAGCTGCGTACATCCTACCCTCCCCTCCCCTCCCCTCCCCACTAGTGGGAATCCACTGGGTTGTTGTAGCCACTATTTTCCTTTTTCTCCTGCAGGTCATCTTGATGATCTCAAAAGAGGATGTCAGAAATTTCTTTATACATGGACTACAAGGTTTCTGAAAGACAAGAATGATGGACTATGACATAAAGATTCGGAATAGCTCTTACCAACATGTTTAGGAAGCAAAGACAAAAAAAAGAGAGAGAACAAGTGCAAG
The DNA here is from genome assembly GCA_032618575.1 of Nicotiana noctiflora. NCBI lineage: Eukaryota > Viridiplantae > Streptophyta > Magnoliopsida > Solanales > Solanaceae > Nicotiana > Nicotiana noctiflora. Next base: position 14,760 of record JASVEL010011311.1, on the reverse strand, counting down.
GACAAGTAGGCAACCTTCAGGAAATGTTGTTTCTATCATCTGCAACTTGGGCGTGGGAGCTTCTATTTCTGGTGATGGAAGCACATATACAGCCAAGCCATGTGGTGGAGCTGCAGCATGTGAAACTTGCTGCAACACGTCTGCAGGATATCTAAGTTTTATAATTGAGAAAGCCTCGACGCAACTAAGTAATCAATGCAAGAGTTTACACAAACCAGGAGAAGGGGTCCAGTGCTTCGCCTTGAAATAGTAGACTCTTTCGTAGTGATAGATCAATGAAATATAATACTTTCGGAGGATAAATGAAGCATTCGTGGCTGAAGAAGGAAAGCTAAAAACTGTTGTTACTTCTTTCCATCTTTTTTCCCCTAGAACCTGCAATTTCATTTGAAAAATCCAACTTGTAAGAAGAGCAAAACAGCTACAGATTCAAGAAAGATTTCAACTCAATTAATCCAAGGAGTTTATGACAAAATATGAATGAAAAGAGCACCAAAAGTTTGAAGACAATGAGTTATATCAAGCTCTACTACCTTTGCGATACCACCACGAGTAGTTACCTCGACAAAGAGGCGATGCAAATCCAGCGGTTTTCCCCCTATAACAGGGATCCTGAAAATCACAACCAACAGAAGGATTAGTGAATCACAATCAGAAATCACAACTGAAAAATCACAACCAACAGTGGTGGAGCCAGAAATTCTAACAAGGATTCAAAAGCACTACACTACAAAATTTCTTTATATAAGAGGATTCAACAAGTTATATATACATGCTCTTTGTTTTACCTATACAAGCAGTACAATTTGGGGTTGAACCCCTTCACCATACACAGCTCTGCCACAGAATAGAAGCTCCAACGAGCTTTACTTTGAGCGGAAAAGAACCTTTATTTAACCATGATCAGGATGTAATCAGAGAACAACTTATAGCATATTCCCCATTTTCGAGTAGGCAATATGATCACATCACACCTCAGGATTAAGCCGAAAACAGCTTAAAAAAGATATTTCCAGTTATTTTTTTATATTTAAACAGCATATGGCAGGGAGGCACAGCATGCGACAGGAAAGAGAAACAGGGTTGGGGGCACCCAAGGGTGTCACTTCACCTTTAATGAAATGGGCAAAGTCATGGGAAAGCAAGTTCAAACAGGGGCAAAATATGCTTGGTGATTTCTTTCAATATGCCTAAGCGGTGCAAAGTTTCTCTGTAACTTTATTGGTGGAAGGTATATATACTAGTGAAATTATCCAGGTGCGCGCAATCTGCTCCTACATTACCATCATTTAAAAATAAACAGATACAGGCTGGGTGGGTTAAGATAGGAGAGTTTAAAAGGCAGCCCGGTGCACTCTATGCTCGGGTCTGGACAAGGGCAGGACCACAAGGGTCTATTATATGCAGCCTAAGCTACATGACAACAACATTACCAATTATGCGTTGGTTCCAAATAAGCCAAGAAGAAGAAAAAAACTCACATGAACTTGGTTCTCATAGCAGCATGGAACTTCTGCAAAGTATCCATAAAAAGTTGAGGAGAGGCCACAACATTATCATATGTAGCCAATGGAGGTGGATATGGATGATAATTTGGGGGTGCTACTCTGAGTGGCACAGGACTATTTTCAGCAGAAGATGATGCCATCTTCAACTTCTTATAACATACTTACAATCAGCCCTCAAACTTCGATCAATCCAATGCTTGTTTTCTCAAGATTCTTCTTTATACTGCAGACTACACAAATATGATTTTAAGAAACAGCTAGAAATGCCAGCAAAACTATCAAAGAAAACAACAAAAAGTGTTCAATTTTTTAATCTCATATAACCTTAAGGTCAAAATAAAACATGTAAAAGGTTTGTGATAGAAAACAGACAAATTCTAGTCAGATGAAATTTCCGGAAAATAAGACTAATGAGTCCAAAACCAGTTAGGTCTGAGAAGCACAGTGTGTAACCAAGCCTTACCAAGAAACAGACAAAACCAGAAACACAAAGGGGGTGGGGGTGGGGTTAGTGTAACAACAATAAGAAACCAAGTGCAATCACAAAATTGGGTGTGAGTGTGAGGACACTGTGTACCGACACACGAAAAGACAAGCAGTAACAACAAATAGTAAGTAAAGGAAGGGAAAGGAACAACAAGTAATGCTAAATCCAACAACAATTGGGGGGGGGGGGGTTAGTGTATTACCATGCAAATGCCACAGGAAAGAACTGAATAACAACCACCCCTTTAACTCCAACAAGTAGCAGAGGAAAATACTCAAAGCCCAAGAAAAGAATATAATAGTACACACCATAGCTGTAACAGCCATGAATATTGTTTCAGAGTACCAAATATAGGAACACAAGAAGACCTATACAAAGCTTCAGAAATCTCAAAGCAGAGATACCCTTTTAGGCTCAGGTCATAAATATCTCAGATACATACATAAACAACCCTCTCTATCTCTATTATATCTATACTCTATCTCTATTATATCTATATACATATGCTATAAAATTATAAAATCTTTATTTCTGACATTCTAAAGATATGACATGTAATTGATTTTTAGTACTCTTTTCAAGAACCCCATATATCTGCATACATAACATAACAAAGTCCAAAGCTCTATTCTTTCCTCTTTTTCTGACACACTTCTCAGAAAGTAAGATTTATGACCTAAACTAAAAAGGGTTGGTGGGACATAACCTACCCCCAAACGCATCCCACCCTACCCCACCCCCACCACCCCCAAATTAAATATGCCCTTTTGCAGAATGAACAATACATAAAATCCCACCTTGAGATTTCAACATCAACACTGTTCTCCTCTCCACCTTGCATGGAACGAACACAAAAGTATTTTATTATAATCCAAAAAGAAATCATTTTTATGAAATAATACACCTTACCGAGTAATAAAAATCAAGTCTTTATTAGTATAACATAAAGAAAACTTACCAGCAAACAGTAAGAGAGATTTGAGATGTTACTAGCACTAGCAAATGAGACACAATAAAAGGAAAGTGGTTGTTTAATGTAAAGCCTTAAAAATATGAAAAGGACTGATTTTTTTTCTATTGTTTAATATATTTTTCTTGTAACCTTTGTTGGTTTAATATTAATGGAGGCTAAGAAATTTTGAGGTAGTTTTATAATGATGAGAGGATGATGCAGAAATATATGAATCTTGAAAAGCCATAAAAATTTATAATGTCCATTTTGCCCTCATTGGTTTGGATATAAGACAAAGAAATAAAGGGGTATTTGAGGAAGTTTACTTCAAAAGTCCGAAACATCATAGAATTGCAGTTATGGTTCTTGTATATGCCCCGTTTGGAGCGGCACGTTTTTTTATTATCTCTCTACGTACATAGCCACATATTTACATTAAAATATAATTTTTTTAAGGCACATATTAGATCACGGATTTAATTCATATAGTAGTATTCTTTTTTATGCATTAATTCAATTAAAGTAAATTACTCTATATTTTTCCTATGGCTTATAAAAAATTCTAAACAATTTTCTTTTCATCTACTTAAATTTTGGAAAATATAGTGTGATGGAGGTCAATAAGAGGTACAACCGTACAAGTTCCTGATGAAATATTAAACGAGATGTGCGTAAACTGGCTCGAACATCACCATCATCAAAATATATATTGATTTATAAAACTAATTTCTAATATCAGAGTATTTTAATCGATTATAAAATGTTATTCTAGTATTTTTATAAATTATTATATATATTGGTAGCTTTTATAGGTCCTCTTAAGGTGATGGCATAAAAATTGTTACATTGTTAGTGCAAAAAAAGGTGTTAAAAGACATGATATATCGTAATGTTAGTAGTTAAAGAAAATGGTTTCTTAAAAATAATATTAATAAATTAAGAAGTAACCAAAGGATATAAGAGAGAGACGAATGCCGTAATAACAGGTAATATATTAATTATATGCATTTAAGCAATTGAATAAGTCTTATAACTGTGGAAAAAGGGGTTCTCTTCTTCTCTTTTTCTGGACCTCTCACTTAATATTCTTCACAAAATTTCAAGAAAAAGAGAACCATATATTAAATGAGGTATCAGTTCCTTCAACCGTGACAGCTCAACTAATTAAATTTTTTTTTGACAAAATTACGTCTTATGTCAGTTGGCCATTTTTAAAATACAAAATAGCCCACAGTTTAGAACTTTATTCGGTATAGCCCATTTGCTAGATAATGCATAGCTCATTTTCATTATTTAACCTAGTGATAGCCTCCTTTATTCTTCTTTATTCTTTCTTCAACTTTTCACCAAAATTTATATCCAAATGCTTCTTAGTCTTTTAACTTCAGCAGTCATTCTCTCGTTCAACCTAACACAAAGGCATTTTCCATTATTGTATTAAACATCTCCTGAAGGAGACTAAATCGCTATTCTATTTAAATTATTTTTTTTTTGTTGTGCAAAGTGAATTTTTTTAAGACAAAATGTGTTTATCCTCCATTAATAATTTTTTGTTTCTTCTCAAATTTCTGGAAAGAGGCTGAAGACTTGCAGATCCATTTTTTTCCTTCAACTTTCAAGGTAAATTGGTCGATGATGAAGTGAGTGAAGCCATCGATGAATGAAAAGAGGTCTTGTGTTGTATTCAGACAATTTCAAGTTCTTCAGATGATGTTCCAGCTTTATCTTCTTTTATAAAATAATTTCATCTCCATCTTTCTCCTCTTTAATTTTCAGATCTAACCTCCTCTGAAAAACTTTCTTTTGATATTTTAATACTGAAATAGAGGTGTAATATTGAACACAAGATGTGTTCTAATATAAATATTGTATAACCACTATTTATACACACTTATACATTATTGTATAAGTATGTATAAATGTGTATAATTGTGTATAAATATATATTATTATATATAAATATGTATATATGTTCATAACATCACTTATCTTCTTCTTCTGTTTCTCTTATTCTTTTGATATACATTATTATAGATTTCATATACAAGTTTATACATAGTTATACATCATTATACAAGTACTGCATATGTATAATCAAATTAATTTTGTTTCATGTTTTCTTCCTTTTTCTGAAATAATTCATGTATAAATCTACTTTCTTTGTTGATTCTCCGTCAAATGTCGAACTCGCAGCAATTATTTTTAAATTTTAGCATATAAGTAAAATCAGCAAAAAATTGGGGGACAACTTACGGTAGTAAAGATAAATTGGGGGAGAAATATCAAGATTATATGACGGAAGAACTAGAAAATCTCATGACTTCATCTAAATCCCTTTAATTGTCCTGATTAAACTGTGTTGCCGAGTAAAAAAAGCTAAAAATACTCTTTTTTCAAATATTAGCCGATTATTTTTGGGCTACAGATTTGTAAAGTTATGACTGGGCTATTATGTTGCAAATCAAATATGTGAGTTGTATTTATGTGAAATTATCCCATTTTTTTCCCTTAAGCTAAAGAAATATTAAAATATACAAAAGAAGTTACCCTCAAGAAGTCACCTCCCACGTTCTTCATTCGACTATTTGCCCTAGAAATAGCAATCCATCAAATGCGGTAATACTCCCACAATCTCTCACCACCATTTCAACTCCTCATCCACGAATTTTTTATTTTACAGTTTCCTCAATTCAGTTTCTACTTTTACAATTATATATACTTATATGGAAAATCTTGCTATTATGGCTATTGCTCTTGCAAATGGAGAAGTAAGCACCCGCACCCACATTCTGATTTACCATTCTATTTAATATTTTACTGGTTCTTTTGGCTTACATATATTGAATTTTTGTAGGGAAAGCCTCCGGATTGGCAGGATTTTGTGGGTATCATTACGTTGCTTGTGATTAACTCAACCATTTATTTTATTGAGGAGAACAATGCTGGAAATGCAGCAGCTGCTCTCATGGGTCGGCTCGCTCCTAAAGCTAAGGTTCTACATTCACCAGCCACAATCTGTTATTCTACTTGCAGTTATGACTTTCCCATAAATTTTGACTACTTTTTTTATTATTTTCCTTTTTAAGTTTTGTACTTTAATGTTTAACGATATTTTTTTTTAATCCGCATGCGGCTGCCATCCATAATCGACTGAACTAGGGAATAGTCATATCTCTATTAGCTGATAACCAACATTAACATCACATGACAAATAGAAAACTCTTAATTCTGATGTGCATCATATGGTTTGACTGAATATGGTGGATTTATGGTGATTTCGTAATTTGGTACCTTTATGGGAATAATATGATTTTACTAATTTTCTCTATATTTGTTCAAATACTGTTAGCATGTTCTTTCTTTTGCTTTCAAAGTCTGGACTCAATCCTGAGTATAGGCCCAGATCTGATTCACCAGATGTTCGCGTTATCAAGTAGAGACAGTAGCGTACGTTAGGCTTCTGAAGCCCAAACGTCCTTAATAATGGACTGTTAAGGCAATCTGAAGTCCAGGACCTAATAATGAATAATGGCCTGGACTCCAAACATTGTAGCTTTGAGAAATAACACAAAAATAAATATGCATATTAGGAAGGAAAAACAAAAATAGAAAACATAGTATATAAATAGGATTGAACCTTAAAATAAGGGATGAGCCTCGTTCCGAAGATGAAAAATACACGGGGCCCCCAAACGGATTTCAATGTAAAAATGCTAGATTTGGAGGGACCATTTAGCGAATTTCATGGTCCTTCCCAAAGATAACAAGACGTAGACATTATAGGTACGATAGAAAAAATTACGTTCCTAATACGGGTGTACATATTATGTGACCCAAATCTTAAATCCCGGCGAAGCCGAAATGCACTAAAGTCACAGGCGTACTGGTTGCGGTGTGACTCGAAATGCATTTTTGTGACGTCGCAAGTCCTAAAAATAAAAAGCAGAACATTAATAGCATTTGAAAATTAAAGCATATAAATCAGATAAAACAAATACGACAGTTGAGTGACCGTGCTAGAACCACGAAATCCGGGAGTGCCTAACACCTTTACCTGGGTTAAAAGAATTCCTTATCCAGATTTCTAATTTTGCGAACTGTTAAATAGAGTCATGATTTTCTCGGTTCGGGATTAAACCGGTGACTTGGGACACCATTATTTTCCCAAGTGGCGACTCTGAAAATTAACAAAAATCCCGTTCTGAATGTTCTTTAATTGGAAAAACTTCTTCCCTATTATTATTATATCCCTTTCCGGGGTGTATTAGTAAATAGTGGACGTAAAGAAAAAAAAGGAGGTGTGACACCTTGGACTCATTCTGAAGCTCAGAATTGTTAGTAATTAAATGCTGGAAATTGCACACTACAAAGCCCAAAGAGTGTTGGGCGTTAAAAATCTCGGGTTGACCTTTAAGGCCCCAAAATTGCTTTAAGCCAAAATTCTTTAAATTATATTAGGAATATGGGGAGTTAACTAACAAATGTAAATTTGGATTTCGAATTAGGTAGCGGGCTCAAGCTAAAAGGGTCTTCCCTTTTGTTTGAATTCGGACTTGAATTCAAGGACCGAATTTGTAATTGTAAGTTAACAGGCCTTTTAGAGACAAATAGAAAAATCATAGTCACTTTAGGCTGGCCTTTAAAAAATGAGATTAGCCTCGATAAACGAAACACATAAATTGCGGGGCCCTTATTAATTACTTAATTCAAAAATACTTAGAATTTGGGGCATGACGTTTAGCAAATTTCACGGCCCTCCGCAAAGTAAATAATACGTTAGTTGCTTTAGGTGCGTTTTTAATAATTTTACCTTCCTAAATACGGGTCTGCATTTCATGCAACCCAAATCAATTTAGGGGATCAGGAGAATGTTCAGGAAACAAAAATAAGTGTCCATTTGGAAGCCTCACTCATGGAGGAGATAGTCAAAGTGTTGCTTGAGTACAAAGATGTGTTTGCATTGTCATAAGACGATATGCCAGGTTTAAGTATTGATCTGGTGGTCTACAAATTGCCCATCGACCCGGCATGCCCTTCCGTCAAGCAGAAGCTGGGGAAATTTTAAACATATATCTGTGTGAAAATCAAAGAAAAGGTCACCGAGCAGTTTGATACGAAGGTCATCCTAGTCACCTGGTATCCCACCTGGTTAGCTAATGTTGTGCCTGTATCAAAGAAGGATGGAAAGACCAGAGTGTGCATTGATTATTGTGATCTCAATACAGCGAGTCCAAAAGACAAATTCCCGCTACCAAACATCCATATATTGATTGGCAATTGTGCCAAACATGAGATTGGTTCCTTCGTGGATTGTTATGCGGGCTATCACCAGATTTTGATGGATGAGGAAGATGCGTAAAAGACGGCATTCATCACGCCTTGGGGGACATATTGTTATAGGGTCATGGTGTTTGGTTTGAAGAACGCAGGGGCAACATACATGAGGGCGATGACCACCATGTTCCATGATATGATATATCGGGAAGTTGAGGTTTATATAGATGACGTGATCATAAAGTCAATGAAGCAATGTGACCATGTTAGAGACCTAATGAAGTTTTTCCAGAGGCTTCGCAGGTACAATCTCAAACTTAATCCAGCGAAGTGTGCATTTGGAGCCCCGTCAGGGAAGCTGTTGGGGTTCGTGGTAAGTCGACGCGGTATTAAGTTAGACCCGTCCAAAATCAAAGCCATTCAGGAGTTACCACCGCCAAAAAGCAAGAAAGGGGTAATGAGTTTGCTCGGCAAGTTGAAATATATCAGCAAGTTAATTGCCCAACTTACAACGACTTATGAGCCAATTTTTAATTTGCTAAAAAACGATGTTGCGGTTAGATGGACGCGTGAATGTCGGGCAGTATTTGACAAGATTAAGGAGTATTTGGCCAGTCCACCAGTGCTGGTTCCACTAGAGCCGGGAAGACCCTTGATCCTCTATCTGACAGTTTTGGATAACTCTTTTGGCTGTGTACTGGGGCAGCATGATGTCACAGGAAAGAAAGAGCAGGAAATTTATTACCTCAGTAAGAAGTTCACATCTTATGAGGTAAAATACACTCAGCTTGAAAGAACGTGTTATGCTTTAACCTGGGTAGCGCACAAATTGAAACATTACTTGTCATCATATACCACCTATCTCATTTTGCACTTGAATCCATTGAAGTACATTTTTCAAAAGCCTATGCCCGCAAGGAGGCTCGCGAAGTGGAAAATCCTTCTCACAAAATTTGATATTGTCTACGTGACCCGCACTATAATAAAAGCACACGCAGTGGCTGATCATTTAGCCGAGAACCCAGTTGATGATGAATATGAACCTTTGAAGACATATTTCCCTGATGAGTAGACAGAGCATATCGAGGAATCAGAACAAGATGCAAAACTGGGGTGGAAGTTGTTCTTTGATGGCTACTAATACCAAATGTGTTAGGATAGGAGTGGTACTTATTTCTGAGACAGGGCAACACTACCCTGTTACAGCTCAACTTCGTTTCTACTGCACCAATAACATGGCTGAGTACGAGGCATGTATCTTGGGTTTAAGGTTGGCCATAGACATGGGTATCTAGGAGATCTTGGTCATGGGCGACTCGGATCTTTTGGTGCACCAGATTCAGGGAGAATGGGAGACACGAGACTTAAAGCTCATATCGTACCAGCAATGTTTGCATGAACTTTGTCAACGGTTTCAGTCAATAGATTTCATACATATTGCAAGGATTCATAATGAATTTGCTGACGCTTTGTCCACTTTGGTATCAATGTTACATCATCCAGATAAAGCTTATGTGGACCCGTTACAGATTCAGATCCGAGATCAGCATGCCTATTGTAACATGGTGAAAGAAGAACTTGATGGTGAGCCATGGTCTCATGATATCAAAGAATACCTCAGTATAGGAGTATATCTGGCACATGCCACCAGGGATCAAAAAAGAGCCATTAGATGTTTGGCAAGTAGATTTTTCTTTAGTGGAGGAGTATTGTACAAAAGAACTCCAGATCTTGGTTTATTGAGGTGCATGGATGCTAAACAAGCTACAACTATCATGATCGAGGTGCATGTGGAAGTTTGTGGACCTCATATGAGTGGATATGTATTAGGAAAGAAGATTCTCCGAGCAGGTTATTATTGGCTTGCTATGGAATGAGATTGTACCAGTTGCATGTGCAAGTTTCATAAATGCCAGGTACATAGCGATTTGATCCATTCTCCATCATCTGAGTTGCATACAATGTCGGCACCATGGCTTTTTGTTGCTTGGGGATGGATGTCATTGGGTCGATTGAGCCAGCAGTATCTAATAGGCACAGGTTTATTCTAGTAGCCATTGATTACTTCACTGAGTGGGTTAAAGCGAAAACTTTTAAATCGGTGACCAAGAAGGCAGTGGTCGATTTTGTGCATTCAAATATCATTTGTCGATTTGGAATCCTGAAGGTGATTATCACTGACAATGGTGCCAATCTCAGTATCCATATTATGGCAAAAACATGTCAGCAATTTAAGATCACGCACCACAATTCCACCCCATATCATCCTAAGGCAAATGGAGTGGTCGAGGCAGCTAACAAGAACATCAAGAAGATACTTCAGAAAATGGTCGAAGGATCTAGGCAATGGCATGAGAAGTTACCTTGTGTTCTGTTAGGCTAGCGCACTACTGTTCACACTTCAGTAGGGGCAACTCCTTATTCATTGGTATATGGTACGGAGGCGGTGATACCTGTAGAGGTTGAAATTCCATCCCTTCGGATTATTATTGAAACATTAATTGATGATGATGAGTGGGTCAAAGCGTGTTTGGAACAATTGAGCCTGATTGATGAAAAGAGATTGGCATTAGTATGTCATTGACAGTTATACCAACAGAGAATGGCAATAGCATATAACAAGAAAGTGTGTCCGCAAAAGTTTGAAATGGGGCAATTGGTGTTGAGGCGTATCCTACCTCACTGGGCTGAGGCAAAAGGAAAATTCACCCCCAACTGGTAGGGCCATTTGTTGTAACCCGAGTGTTATCCAATGGTGCATTGTATCTAACAGATGTGGAAGGGAAATGTGTAGAAATGGCTATCAACTCTGTTGCAGTCAAGTGATACTATGTATGATTTATTTATCTAAATGTACCTAATTGTATTTGGCATGTTTTGAGATTGAAATGACGAAGACATTTTGTTCTGCTATCCAAACATTTTATCCTTTGTTATTCGTTTGAGCCTCTATACCCTTCTTTCTGACACACATCCAAAAGTGTCACGACCCCAAATCCGGTCGTGATGGCGCCCAGCACATTGCTAAGCCAGCCTGACCAATCGATAACAATAACGGAGCTAGAAGCTCTCTTTAGCCCATATAAGCATATTAAATCACGAAGCAATAGCGATACCAATAACGAAAACGGGAAACCAAGTCCCATAATACATCAACTCCCATAGACCAAGGGTCAAGAGTCGTGAGCCTCTACTGAACATGAGTGTATAAAGGTTTACAAGATACCAAGTGCGGAAAGAAAAGTCAATACAAAATCAAGACAGTAAGAAGGAATATCGGGTCCTGCGGACTCTGCAGCTACCTCGAATATCCACAAACGTCGCCTCGCACGGCTACTGGATCACTGCTGAGAGGTACCTGGATCTGCACACAAGGTGCAGGGAGTAAAATGAGTACTGCCAGACTCAGTGGTAATAAACAAAGGTAAGACAACGCAGATAAGAAATCCGCAATAAAGCACTATGTAAAACTATAATCAGCTACCTTGTCATAGAATCAATATTCACTGTACCTGTACCAACAAATACCAATAAATAGCATAACAGCTAGCAGATGTAGCTAAATGCAATGCAATGCATGATATGACCGCTACGACGCGTAGCTCGACTCCAATTTTGGGTACCCGTGCTCACTGTGGGGGTTCAGACTCCAGAGGGGCTCCTACAGCCCAAGCACATCTCATAGAGATATTCTCGCGGCGTGCAGTCCGATCCAACATATATCCTGCTGCGGCGTGCAGCCCGATCCACTACTAGTCAGCTAATATGCAGATACTGCCTCGCAGGCTCAAAAGTAGTTTTTGAAAACTCTTTTATCATTTTTCAGTTGGAAAACAGTAATATCAAGTTCCAGAGATTGGAATTAGCATAATAACGAAAATAGCTGCGGACTAGTAGTAAACTAGCATGTCTATATGATAAGACAATGATAACGATCCTCGCGGGATCCAATAACTGGCTCACAGCCCACAATATACTCAACCGTCCGAGAAGGAGGTTCAACGGCTCGAGAATAGCCAATAATACAATATCAACAGGTCGGACTAATATATAGTCTCCAGTTCATGATCGACCCCGCACTCTCAAGAGTGTGCGTGTCTCGCCGCTATACAACGTCACAAAGTGGTATACCGGGGTTTCGAACCCGCCGGTCATCACCCACATCTATTACTCACCTCAATACGGCGCGACGACTACTCCGCAATGCCCTTGCCACGAGAATCAAGCTCCGCACGCGTAGAATCTGATCAAATACAGTAGAAATACAACAAATTAGGCCAATGGGACGACACCCAATCAATACAACTCGATTTACATCAAAATTCCCAAAGTTGTCAAAACCCGACTTTCGGTACGCTTGACGAAAAATTACAAAAGTTACATATTCGGAATCCTCATCTCGATACGAGTCTAGGCATATAAAATTTACCAAAATCGGACTCCATTTGCCCACTCAAATCAGTGTGTTTTTCTTTAATTTAGGCCTAGGGCTCAAACCCACCTTTAATCTTCCATTTACATAAATTTAACCCATGATTTCATGTTAAAATGATGTAATTAAGCCACAAAACTTACCTCCAACGAATCCCCGATGAATTACCAGCAATTCCCGTCAATTTCTCCTCTTAGAACTCAAAAATGGCGTTTTGGGTGTATGAACCCGCGACCCCTCTGTTCTGAACTTATCTTCACTGCCAGCCTCTTTTGTTCATCGCGTTCGCGACGCCTCTCACGCGAACGCGATGACTTTTTCCCCTTCTTCATCGCGAACGCGACACTCCCTCACGCGTCCGCGAAGATCAACTCCGCAGCCTCCTAACTTTTACTCTACGCGAACGCGACGTGAAGTCACGCGTCCGCGATGCCTTACCTTTTCCTCTTACGCGAACGCGACCCACCCATCGCGAACGCGATGGCCAACTGGCCCCAACCTTCACGAACGCGGCATTGCCCTCGCGAACGCGATGCCTTACTGAACCTGGCCTTCGCGAACGCGGAACCTTCCTTCGCGAACGCGAAGGCTTATTTTATGCCCAGTGATCTGCAGATTTCAGCAGACCATTTCATGCTTCCAAATGCCGGATGATGGTCCGGATTCACCCCGAGGCCCCCTGGACCTCAACGAAGACCACCAACATACCCCAAATCACGATACGAACTTGTTCCAATCATAAAAACACCATCCTAAACATCAAAATCACCAATTACACACGGATTCAAGCCTAAATTTCTTAAAACTTTCCGAATTACACATTCGATGAAAAACCCGACCAAACGACGTCCGAATGACCTGAAATTTTGCAGGCACATCCAAAATCACCTAACGGAGCTACTGCAACTGTTGGAATTCCATTCCGACTCCCGGATCAAAATCTCACCTACCGTTCGGATTTCGCCAAAATTCAACCTTAGCCAATTCAAGCCTATTTCTACACCGGGCCTCCAAATTCAATTCCGATCGCTCCCCTAAGTCACAAATCACCTCCCGAACTAACCGAATCATCAGAATCCGATTCCGAGCCCTCTAACCAAATAGTCAACTCCGGGTTGACTTTCCTTATTCAAGTTTCCTTCAAAAAGGCTATATGCCTCATTTTCAATCCAATTCACTCCTAACTCACCCGATAGACTCTAACACCGATATAAAATCATAAAACATAAAATTTCAACATAACGGGGTGGTAATTCCCGTGACGACGGGCCGGGTCGTCACATTCTCCCCTCTTAAGCAAACGCTCGTCCTCGAGCGGGTCAAGAAACATACCTGAAGTCTCAAACAAGTGAGGATATCCGCTCCGCATCTCCCGCTCGATCTCCCAAGTGGCCTCCTCCACGGGTCGACCTCTCCACTGAACCTTAACTGATGCAATCTCCTTAGACCTCAATTTTCTCACCTGCCGTCCCAAAATGGCAATAGGCTCCACATCATAGGATAGATCACCATCAAGCCGAATGGTGCTGAAATCTAATACATGAGACGGATCTCCAATGTACTTCCGGAGCATAGACACATGGAATACTGGATGAACGCTGGATAATCTGGGCGGCAAGGCCAACTCATATGCCACCTCTCCAACTCTCCTAAGTATCTCAAAAGGACCAATGTACCCGGGACTCAACTTTCCTTTCTTCCCAAACCTCATGACACCCTTCATAGGTGAAACCTTCAACAATACTCTGTCACCAACCATGAAAGACAACTCTCGAACTCTACGGTCCGCATAACTCTTCTCGCGAGACTGTGCTGTGCGAAGCCTCTCCTGGATCGACTTTGCTCTATCCAGAGCATCCTCGGACTAACTCAGTCCCTATCAATCTAATCTCACCAGTGCTCAAACCATCCCACGGGGGATCTACACCGCCGCCATACAATGCCTCATACGGGGCCATTCGAATACTCGACCGATAACCGTTGTTGTAGGCAAACTCAGCCAGTGGTAGGAACTCATCCCACGAACCACCAAAATCAATCACACAATGCTCGCAACATATCCTCCAAGATTTGAATAGTGCGCTCAGACTGTCCGTCTGTCTGGGGA